>UESW01002437.1:147366-221339 GCA_900491605.1 Calamus simplicifolius
GTTGTATAATGGAATTAGAGGGTTGAGATTGAAGCATTATTTTTTTTAAAAAAATAAAAATATAATAGCTGAAGTCTAGCTTTCTAGAAAGACTCACAAAGATAGAAATTTTACTGCTTTTTTTTAAAAAAGCTCATTCTATTTTTTTTTATATTAATGTAGTAAAATTTAATATTTTAAGATTATATAAAAATGTAATATTATAATTACATTATAATTTAATAATTATAACATAATTTAATATTAAAATATTGCATCATGATGTAATATTATAATAAAAAACATTGTAGTTTAATTATGAATGCTTGAGAATCTTTAATGGATAAGGATAATCAGTGATAGATCCTACATCGCCCAGTTGCTGTAACATGGGTTCAAAGCAAAATTTACAAATGAGATGAGATATAATATTGTGAGTTAGCTAATTGGAAATAGTGTTGTATTAATGGACCGATGAAGTAGCAAGTACAATATATTGAGATATAATGTTGTGAGTTAGCTAGTTAGAAATGATGTTATGAGATATAAGACTGATGCCCATTGCTGCAATGATATGATGGGGAAGAATAAAATTATAGGATATTTTAAGGAGCATTGCCATTTAGTTTTCCTTTCGTACAAGATGAATGGTGAAGTCTCTCTTTGTTGAAACTGTTGAAAAATATTTTATTTTTTACAAATATTCTTCCTAGAAATTACTAAAAAATTAATTTAAAAATTTAAATACATAAAGAAATTAAAATAAAAAAAGATAAGAATCAAACATATAGGACCGGTATGTTAGACACTGTTCTAAGAATTAGTTTTTTTTTTTAAAAAATTGCTAGTTTTTTCATTATAATTTATGCTCCTGTTTAAATAGATTTTTTTAAAAAAATAATTAGTGATTTATGTTCATTATCTTGTCTTTAAATTTTTTAAAGATGTCCTTTTTTTTTCTATGGGGAAGCATTTGAAAATAAGTGGCTGCTTCATTCTGCTAAGAACATAGCTAATAGAAGCAATGTTTTAAAATATGCCTAGGAAGCTCTGTTAACTCCAAATAATGGCTCATGGCTGTAATTGATACGTGTAATATAGATATGGATATGGTGCATGTCGACAAAAAAATATTTCATTTTTTTTATATAATTAAAATAGGATCTAGATACTCCTGGGAAATGCATGAATACTTTCCGGATGTGCATCCAGATGCTTCCAAAATGCTCTAGGCATACATCTTGGATTTGTTTTTGCATGAGCCTACATAAGAGCGACTGCATTTGTGGTGTGGTAGTACAATAATAACTGGGCTGCATATATGTCACGGCATAATGCTAATCTTCTTGCGTATATATCCAGAAGGTGCTAAGCAAACATATTGTCTCAAAAGAAGTGCTTTTATGACCCATGTGTAGCCTAATGTCATAGACTAGCTGCCTATAAGGTATGCAGTTGTTGACATAGATTGTGGCTGCCTAATTGATAAGACTGAGTCTAAAGTTACACTCTATGTTCTTAAGACAATTTCATCCCACAATGGTGCTTACGATCTGTATGACGATTGTCTTCCAGAATACAATAGTCTTCTTTTTGATGAAACAACACTACAATTCATCAAAAATATCGAACCAAGAATGCGTCTCTCTTTTTAATGCACTATAGCTATACTTCCCTAAGGAGAGTATGCAAATGCCTAAGAGAGGAAAGAATTAGATTGAATTTGGATTCAATTTGAAATTAATGAAATGCAAGGGTCTAAGGTCCTATTTATAGGTTTTAGGTGCTTTTTGGATACATCCATTCGGGTTTAATCCAATTTAAATTGGTTAATCGGATTTGATCAAAGGAAGCCTTTGATACACCGATTCACCTCGTGATCTGATGATCAGCCGATCAGATAAGCCAATTCACGTTATGATATGCCATTTTACCACTGTGATCTGATGATCATGTTATCAGATAGGTAGTTGCACGGTTTTGATATGTCATTTCAAGATCAGAATGTTGACTTATCACAATGGCTTGATCGGAGTGATGCCTTATCCCGGACGGGCGTTTATCACCAACGGTCCATTAGCTGTCAAGAGTTGATTGGTCAGCCGATCATGTGTGCCATTGGATCGACACTGCCGGGATCGCGATCGTGATTGATCACCGTATCTCAGTGTTCGATCTTGATCCTTCATCCGATCGATCAACGATTAGTCTGATTCTGATCCGATGATCAACGGTCAATTGATCTTAGCCCCTTATCTTAATCTGCTCAGTCTCCATTGTTGGATCCTAATGATCAAGGAAAAATTTAAATCCCCTCAAGCTTCTCGCGATGAGTCGGATCCTGTGAAGTGCAAAGTGCATCTACAAAGTGTCTATTGCACCCTTCGCACATGCGCATACGCGGGGTGATGAGAAAAAGGTTTTCATATAAGTGAACATTCCTTTCTTAAATTTTTTGATGTGGGACTAAATGTCTTCTCAATTTCTCATTCACACACATAAGAAGGTAATGGGCTTTCAAGGCCCATTTGGGTATTCAAGACCTTTTGACCCATTACCCAATAATCCCCCATATGAATGAAAAGTGGTCTTATATCAATGATCATCAAAGGTCAGCAAAGGCGATCCCCCACATAAAAGGATTTTAATGCAAATGAATATGCAAACACTAAAGAGAGTATAGTGGGATGAAGTTGTATCAGGATAGGTAGCTTGTGGCTTTGAACCTTTCTTAGTGAGTTGTTATCGAGTTTACTTGCTAAAAAGTGAACATGATGTCTTGAATTTTTTAGCGTTTTGTGTAAACCAAAACAATAACAATCATACAACTTCTTCCTGAGCATTCTTTTGATTCTCATGGTTGTATTCATTTTGGCCCCGAACATCTCTGGTTTCATGAGTGCTATAGAGAATTTAAACCTTAAAATTTTCATAGAATTGGCTTAGTTCACACTCACATAGGTGATTCTTATTAAGAGTATCCTGCTATACCCCACATGGTTTTCATGTCATAAGAATCATTAAAAGCAATGCTTATCCTAATATCTTTAGCAGGTAGCACCAATTATCATAGGAATGAGTAGGATTGGACATCCCTAGTGCTATGCAAGTCTCTTCATAATTTTTGTCCCTTTTGAACCTAGATCTTGGGATCTCTAGTCAACTAGGTTGGGTATCCACTATGAAGATTTTTTAGTTATAGGTTTTAAACCCATTCCCTCGATAAACAGTTTACTTGATCTCTTGGTAACCCCTTTGTTAATGGATCCGCTAGGTTTTTCTTTGACTGAATATAGTCAATAGAAATTACACCAATTTCAAGTAACTGCTTAATGGTATTATGTCTACAATGTATATGTCTAGACTAACTATTATACATCTTATTTTGTGCTCTGCAAATTGTGATTGACTATCACAATGTATGCATATTGCAGACACAGGCTTTGACCAACATGGAATATCTTCTAAAAGATTTCAAAGCCATTTTGCTTCTTCAGCAGCCTTTTCTAAAGCAATAAACTCAGATTCCATAGTGGATCAGCTATACATGTTTGCTTAGAAGATTTTCATGACACAACACCTCCTCCTAAGGTGAATACATATCCACTTGTGGATTTTGTATCTTCTATGTTAGATATCCAATTTACATCATTGTATCCTTTTAGTATAGCTGAATATCTTGAATAATGTAATCTATAACTTAGGGTATATCGTAGATATCTTAATACCCTTATTAGAGCTGTCCAATGACTTGGACCTCGATTACTAGTGAATCTGCTCAACTTATTGATAGCATATGCTATGTCAGGACGAGTGCAATTCATGACATACATTAAACTGTCAATTATACGTGAATATTCCAACTGAGATATGGGTTCTCCAGTAAACTTAGCCAAATGTAGATTAACATCTACATGTATTTTCACCGAACTAGTATCATACTTTTTAAATTTATTTAATATTTTCTCAATATAATGAGATTGAGATAATATTATTTCTTCATATGTTCTAGTGATTCGAATCCCTAGTATAACATCTGCAATACCAATATTTTTCATGTCAAAATGTTTGATCAACATTTCTTTGTCTGTTTAATCATTTAAGTATTACTACCAATGATTAACATGTCATCTACATATAAGCAGATTATCACATACTCTTCAGGCAGGGTTTTGGCATATATATACATTTGTCGCATTCATTTATTTTGAATCCATTTGATAACATGACATTATCAAATTTTATATGCATTGTTTAGGTACTTATTTTAATCCATATAAGGATTTAACAAGTCTACACACCTTCTTTCTTATCTAGAAACAATAAATCCCTCAGGCTGTTCCATATATATTTCTTCATCTAATTCACCATTTAGAAAAGCAATTTTAACATCCATTTGAAATTTCAAGATTGTTAATGGCTGTAAAAGTGATTAACATTCTTATAGATGTTATTCTACTTAGTGGTGAATAGGTATCAAAGAAGTCTATACCTTTTTTTGTTTGAAGCCCTTAGCCATCAATCTGGCTTTATACTTGTCAATTGATCCATCAGCCTTTAGCTTTTTCTTAAAAATTTACTTGCACCCTAGAGGTTTCAGATGGTAAGTCTACCAACTTTCAAGTATGATTGTGCATGATGGACTCAATTTCACTATTAACAGCTTCTTTCCAAAAAGGTGCTTTTGGATTAGATATTATCTCTTTGAATGTCTGAGGTTCATCTTGTAACATATAAGTTACATAATCAAGACCAAAGGACTTTGTAACTTTTGATCTCTTACTGCATCTGGGTTCATCTTCAGGATATTTTTTCTGATGACTACTACTAGCAGTATTGTCATAAGTTTTTTATTTGAACTTATTTTTATTTTTTTTCTTAAAAAATATTTTCAAATAATGATGCATTCCTTGATTCCATAATTGTATTTTTCTGTATATTAGATATATCTGATTTATACACAAGAAAGCGATATGCACTACTATTATGTGCATAACCAATAAAAATATAATCAATAGTTTTAGGTTCTATTTTGATATTTTTGAGGTCCGAAATAGCTATTTTAGCTAGACACCCCCACACTCTTAAGTAATTGTAAGAAGGCTTCTTTCCTTTCCATAACTCATAAGGAGTAACATCCTTCTTCTTAAGAGGTATCTTGTTAAGAATATGATTTTCTGATAGAATTACTTCTTTCATAAATTTTGTGGTGTACTTGAATTTATTAACATAGCATTCATCATTTCTTTTAATGAGCATTTTTGTGTTACGTAATTACATTAGATTGAGGCGAATAAGGAGTCATTGTTTGATAAATAATGTCATACTCTTGACAGAATTCGTCAAAAGATGCATCGTATTCTTCACTTCTATCACTTCTTATAGCCTTAATCTTTTTACCAAGTTGATTTTTAACTTCATTCTTATAACATTTAAACATTTCTAAAGCCTCATCTTTAGACTTTAGTAGATACACATAGCAGTATCTAGTTAATCATTAATAAATGTTATAAAATATTTTTTACTTTCTCGAGTTTGAACTGACTTTAAATCACATAGATCACTGTGAATTAAATCAAGTGGTTTAGTATTTCTTTCTAATGAAGGAAATTATGTTTTTGTTAACTTAACTTCAACACACACTTCATACTTGTAATGTGGATCGATTTCATGATTAGGTAATAATTCTAATTTCGTTAATTTTTGTAATGAATTAAAATTCACATGTCCTAATTTATCATGCCATAAACAAGAAGAATCAATCATATAAGCAGAGAAGAAGGTTTATTCATTTCAAGGTTTCTGAATACAGTCATTACATTTACCTTAAATAATCCATTATTCAAGTAATCCTTTTCAATAAATCCCTCCCTTAGTGAGTACAAATTTGTCAGACTCAAATATCATCCTAAAGCCATGTTTGCTTAGGAGGAAGCTGATATAAGATTCTTCCGGATGTCAGGGACAAGTAGCACATCATTTAGTAGAAGCTCTTTGTCAGATGTCATCTTCAAAACAATGTGGCCAAGTCCTATCTTGGATATAGCGGAGTTACCTATGACCAGATTTCTACCATTGATAGGAGTATATGATGAGAACATACTCTTATCAGAGCAGACATGTCTGGTAGCTCCAATGTCGATGTACCACTTATTAGCTTTGTCAACCATGTTTGCTTCAAACACAACAGCGACAGCATCATCTTGGATACTTCTTAGGATAGGATTTCAGTAATGTTGACCTCTTTCTTTTCTTTCTCCCTGAAACGACAGTCCTTGGATTTGTGTTATTGCTTTCCACAGACAAAGCACTTTCTCTTGAACTTATATTTCTTTGGATTGCCTTCTTCTGTTTAAAGCCTTCGTATGAAAACTTGCATTTCTTCTTTCCTTCTATGAGGTTGGCCTTAGGCTCAGCAGGTTGTTCTCCTGTCTTCTTGTCTTGGCTTTTATTGTCTTTTCGATCCTTAGGCGAACAATTAGATCTTCAAGTCTCATCTCCTTTCACTTATGCTTTAGGTAGTTCTTAAAGTCTTTTCATTATGGTGGTAGCTTCTCTATGATGGCAGCTACCTGGAATGACTCACTGAGAGATATTCTCTCTGCATGTATCTCATGCAGGATGATCTAGAGCTCTTGGACTTGCTCTATAACTATTTTGTGGTCAACCATTTTGTAGTCTAAAAACCTTCCAATCACAAACTTTTTATGTCCAGCATCCTCTGTCTTATACTTTTTGTCCAGGGATGCCTATAATTCTTGGCAGTAGCAATACTGTTGTACACATTGTACATGACATTATTCAGACCATTGAGGATGTAGCTCTTGCAAAGGAATCTGAATGCCTCCATACTTTCACCGCAGCAATCACTTGCTTGTCGTCTCTCCTTCCTTTAGGACTGGTGGATCTTCATTCAGTACTATGACCAGATTCAGAGTTGTGAGGTAGAACAGTATCTTCTGTTGCCATCTCTTGAAGTCAGTGCCGGAGAACTTCTTCGGTTTCTTAGTTTGAACAGATGTAGTCATTGTAGCCATCTGTAGCAGCACTTCCATGATAGCAGTAAATTGTCTTAAGATTGTTGGTGCAGATTGTGGCTACCTAATTGATAAAACTGAGTTTAGAGTTACATTCTATGTTTTTAAGACAATTTCGTCCCGTAATGGTACTTACGGCCTGTATGATGATTATCTTTCAGGATACAACAGTCTTCTTTTTGATGAAAGTAGTACCACAATTCACCAAAAATATCGAACCAAGAATGTGTCTTTCTTTTTAATGCATTATAGCTATACTTTCCTAAGGAGAGTATGCAAATGCCTAAGAGAGGAAAGAATTGGATTGAATTTGGATTGAATTTGGAATTAATGAAATGCAAGGGTCTAAGGTCCTATTTATAGGTTTTAGGTGCCTTTTGGATACATACATTCGGGTTTAATCCAATTTAAATTAGTTAATCGATTTGATCAAAGAAAGCCTTTGATACATTGATTCATCCCGTGATCTGATGATTAGCCAATTAGATAAGCCAATCCACGTCCCGATATGCCGTTTCACCATTATGATCTGATGATTATGTTATTAGATAGGTGGTTGCATGGTTTTGATACACCGTTTCAAGATCGGAACGTTGACTTATCATAACGGCTTGATCGGAGTGATGCCTTATCCCGAATGGGCCTTATCACCAACGGTCCACTAGCGGTCAACAGTTGACCGGTCAGCCGATCATGTGTGCCATTGGATCGACACTGCCATGATCATGATTGATCACCGCATCTCAGTGTTCGATCTTGACCCTTCATCCGATCAATTTTATCCGATCAATCAACGATCAGTCTGATCCTGATCCGATGATCAACGGTCAATTGATCTTAGCCTCTCATCTTAATCTGATCAGTCTTCACCATCGGATCCTAATGATCAAGGAAAAATTTTAAGCTCCTCAAGCTCCTCGCGACGAGTCAGTTCCTACGAAGTGCAAAGTGCGCCTACAAAGCACCCATTGCGCCCTTCTCACACGACGTGTGCGGGGGTGATGTTATGCATCATCCTCAAGCTCTCCAGTTATGGTGAGCCTAAGGAACTTAAGCATAAAGTAAGAGGTTTCTAAATAAGTGATCCTTCCTTTCTTAAATTTTTGATATGGGACTAAATATCCTCTCAATTTCTCATTCACACACATAAGGAGGTAATGGGCTTTCAAGGCCCATTAGGGTATTCAAGGCCTTTTGGCCCATTATCCAACAGTGAGGTCAAGGGACTACATACACATTCATCGGTACATGTGGCCTTATGCATTGCATTTTAAAACAGTGAGCAAAAACAATCTGGCCCAGCACAGACCAGCATTTGAAACTTTGTTTTGTTATGTTGGAGTCAAATATAGTAGTCTAGTTTATATTGTGAACTCAATTTTCTAGTTAGAAATTATTGAAGAAATTATATTTTATGCTATCTTGCTTTAAAAAGATTATTATGCATATAATTAACTTACATATAATATTTATTTACATTTGATTATAATTATCATACTTCTTGTTATTTGCAAAAATCCTATGGAACCTTCAAATGGTATTATTGCTGGTCTTTTGGCTGTTAGTTATAGCTCAATTATCCTCACTCATGAGTTATTATATTGCTTTGTCAATTTCATAGAATTTTTTGGTTTAGTTCAACATACGGAAAATCAAGGAGAGTGATGCATTAATTATTGGCCAATATTTAGTTAGGCTAGCCCATCAAGAAAGATATTATTATGGGTAATTTAAATGAGCATAAGAAAAGATCAACTTATTTCTTCATATACGAACATATCACTATCTGTAGATGTCTACCATGTTAAAGATTTAAGCCTTCAATTGACTTTACTGTCACCCTTTTTACTTTGATACTTGCTAAAAAGATTGGATTTCATATTTTAAATTTAGCTTTCTGATGCTTAGCAATCAATTGTGCATGTTTCAATCAATTATGCATGTTTAATGCCATTAAATGCGGCTAAGATAAGCTTGATTTGCTATATTAATAATTTTAATTTGCAATCTAGCAATAAAGCAACATTGTTTAGGTACTTCAGTCTGACAAGTATAATATTTACTGAAAGTTGTAGTCATACTTCTATATGCTCTTTCTACTTGTGGTATATCTTTGTATTGTAGCATGTCAACTGATATTACTTGCTTCAGGTCATATTTATGGACACCATAAATTATAAGGAATATATAACAACACCATGCTGTTAAGCCTAAAAAATCAGTATGTAGGAAAAGGACATGAACGGTGCTTGCTTATCATATTTCATGCTGCAAGTGATCCTTGGACTACAATTTCACATAGCTAAGTAATGATGTTCTTGGACATTTACATGATGTTGTGCTAGTTATGGCAGAAAGTGAACTAGCAGCATTTTATTAGTTTGATTTGTTAGTACTTACAGTTATATTTGCATGTTTTACTACATGATGCTTTTGAATATTACATGGATGATAATTTATCTGCATTTTGTGCAATTATCATTCTTTAATAGTTTGAATAAGGCTTATTCTTTATGGCTATGATGGTCCATTTTAGAAGCAAGCACATTACTGTTCAAAATGTATCTTTATTTAATTCTCTTATTTGAGGTCTAGTTTAAAAAATAATGTTATCTCCTTGGAATTTGTCAAGTCTAAGAAAAATTTGGCAGATCAATTAACCAAGAAATTATTTAGGAGTGGAATCCTAGATTCATTGAGGGAGTGGTGCTTAAGACCATTATTTGATCACCAACAGTGGATACCCAACCTCTGTGATTGGAGATCCCATGAAAGAGGTTCAATGTAGTAGAAATAAAACTGATTGAATGATCGTGTTAGAGCATAATTTTTTAAAAAATTCATCTCATCCCTATCATGAGTGCTCTTATAAAGTGACAGTAAATTTGTGTAAGTTGAGTTATACTCTTAATGGATCCGATGTAGGTTATCTGCAGGGTATTAGTCACAAATATCCTTAGAGGATTCACCTATATGAGAATCGTCATATTAGGCCATGACTAAAGGTTTGGGCTAACCTTAAGGAATTCTCATGAAATTAAGGTACTAAGCGCAAAGCCTTTAATATGCGCTGACCACTTAAACTCAATTGATCCATATTGTGTGTGATTAGTAGAAGTCTGAGTCAAGGACCTAGTTCAAGGTTTAATCCATTATGGTTCCTTCAGATGTATACAATTAACACTAAGTGGGGTTCAAGTCCATAGGATATCTCACCTATTGCGTAGTATAAGATGCCCTAAAATTTTTGTTATATTGATTTTATTTTTTTTTATTTTAAAACTTTTGTGGAAGATTGTTGGTAAAAAGTTAAAAAAAATGGAACGCCCATGAGCGGAACGCTAGCGGACGTTTGCTCGACTCATGCGGGCGTTCGCTCGAGTGAGTGGCGCAACGCTCTCGTGAGTGTTGCATGAATGCTCGCGTGATGAGCATTCCGCGAATGCTCGTTCATGGTGTTAAAAGAAAAAAAAACTCTTTCTCACTCACTCTCTCTCTCCCAGAATGTCTCATGTTCTTTGCCTTTGCTCCATCATTTTGATGCCATTCGGCATCAGTCTGTCTGTGAAGGGAAAAGGGCAGCATCTATTACCAGTACAGAGCATCATTCGCTATTGGCCTTCACATCCTGATCACCTCTTGGCAAGACGGAGGCAGCCGAGAGAGAAAGGAGAGAAAGAAAAAGGGCTGCATTGGAGTCCCGAAGAAACAAAGCTCTCTCAACTCATTTCTTTTAAATTTAATTTTTTATTATTTTATATTTATTAATCTTTTCTTTGGGGATCTGAAGGAGTCATGGGGTTGCACCTCCACATGATCGTGCTCGTGGTAGGAGGTTCGGATCGAGCCAGATCGTTATACCTTGGGGATGGTTCGTAAACAATCTGCACGAAAGGGCAAAAACTGATCCTTAGGATAGTCTAACATGTTTGGGTTCAAGCTTGATTCTTATCTTCTTTTTATTTTAATTTCTTT
Organism: Calamus simplicifolius; assembly: GCA_900491605.1. Lineage (NCBI taxonomy): Eukaryota > Viridiplantae > Streptophyta > Magnoliopsida > Arecales > Arecaceae > Calamus > Calamus simplicifolius. Next base: position 158,358 of record UESW01002437.1, read on the forward strand.
ATGTATTTAAAATTTTTAGATTAATTTTTTAGCAATTTTTAGGAAGAGTGTTTGTGAAAAATAAAATATTTTTTAACAGTTCCAACACTCTTTACATCACAATCAGACTAATACTTATCATGTCAGCACCCTGACATGCCGTGCTTATGTAGCAGTGAGCTGTTTTTTAAACTGGTGTCGTTTGACACCCGTTTTACAACAACGGCTTGGGAGGAAAAGATTTTGTAAAAATAGGGTTAAAGTAAAAAATGCTATTTTAAATGCATTTTTACTTCACCATGGTAATCAAAAAATGCTTTTTAAGAAGCGCCATTTCTTCATGTGAAAGAAAGCTTTGCAAGGAAGTGGAATGAAAATGAGAAATGTAAGCGTTATTTCAAGTGGCACTTTTTGATTGCCATGATGAATATGAAAAACTTCATTTGAAGTGGCATTTTTACTTTAATATTTTTTTTGCAAAATGTTTGCCTTCCACGTGCGCCGTTGTTGTAAAACGGTTTTGTTTGACACCGGTTTGGAAAAAGCTCCATAGCTTAGGGTAGGGTGTTAGTGCACTCATAATGGGTGTCTTCTATATGAGCATGGGGGTACGGCTACTCCTTACAAACCAGATATAAGCATGAGTAAGTGTTATGAACATCTAAACAGGCACATAACCATAATCATGTGAAATCATTGAATTTTTTTTGGTTAACAAGGTTATCTGAATAATAAGCTTGGCTTGTCATACCAAAAAAATTTGGTTAAATAAGTTTAGCTCCAACATAATTTTATGATTCTAAACTTATTTATCTAAGTTATGTTTAAATTTAAGATGTATTATTGCTATGCATGATTTTTCTGTGTTGAACATATGGGGATTGTTGGTTGTTTATATTTTACATGTTTCAAAATATTTCAACTTTCTATAGTTTTTAAACTCATATTGGATGATAAAAGACTTCTCAGCACCACTTTTATATTCAGTAATGTGCACTACTTTTATATTGAGTAATGTTAAATCAATATCTCAAGGTAGAAAGGCTCGTAAAGATTGGATTCAATCTTTCTTTATAGATATGTTTGTCTGCAGTTGGTTGTGCCAGTGCTCCCTTATGACGTTGTTATGGTCCAAATAAATGGCAACAAACTTAGTCAGAGATTGTGCCACGAATCCTAGAAAATATTATGCATCCTTTTCAGCTTTTCTATGATTAAAAGTTTAGGCTATACTTGATTTTTAAGAATATTAAAATATTATAATTAAATAATATTATATTATAAATATATAATATTATTATTTAATTTGATGATATATTAACATATTATAATAATACTAATAATATAATTTTAATGATATTTCATTAATGAATAATTAATATTATATTATATTTATATCTATTATATCAACATTAATTATATATTTCATATATGATATTATTAAGATAATTATATATGTTTATATTATATTTATAATGATATTATTATTTATTATGATAGTATAATATTAACACATTATATTATATTCTAATATTAATAATAATATACTATTACTTATATACTACAATATCATAGCTATTATATTATTGTTTTTATTTACTATATATAAAAATGTAATTTATATATACATAATATATATAATATATAATATAATAATAGTTATAAGATTGTAATATTATAATATATTACATATTATAAGGTTGTAATGTTATATAACATAATTAATATTATATTATTATTTATATTTACTATACTAATATCAATTATATATTGTATCTATATTATTAATTATTAATTATTAATATATTTTTTAATATAATATAAAATATTATATTATGTTATTATTATTATTTATATATTTTTATTTTTTGTTATTATTTTCAAAGATATGAATAGAAATATTTTTTTCACCTACCATTTTTTAGAGATCAAAAAATAAAAAAATATTTATAATTATATATTAATATATTTATTATTACATTTCTAAAAGTTATCTTAGGTTCCCTCCTAAAAAGCTATTTTTAAAAATAAAAGTCAAAATAGTGTAACCAAACATTTTTAACAATGAACTTTATTTTATTAATAATTATAATTATTAATAATATATATATATATAGTTAAATTAATATAAGGAATAATGCACTTTATCTAGTTGATGAATAGTTTGATTTCACTTAGCCTATTCATGGTTTGAAAAGTATTACTTAACCCATTTAAAGTAAGCTTTCTTTCATGTTTGATAGCTTTTGTTACACCAATTTAAAACGTTATTTTTTTCTGTTATTTGAAAAATAAAATCTTCTCAAGTCAAACCAAAAATCAAAGTAGATGATGAGAACTAGTTCAATTGACTAGAGTAATAAGACAAGAGGATGAAAAGGAGAGGAATGGGTGGTTGTCAACTTCATCATCTCGCTCAAACTACTCTAGATAGATAATGGGATCTGGTTCAACTGATTGAGGAACATGACGAAGAGAAAGAGAGGAAGGGGTGGCTATCGACTTCGTCATTTTGCTAGTCATTATGTTCAAATTCCATTGTTTTGCTGGCAGCATCATGTTCTTTTTTACGAACATGATTGTTATTATTGATGCAACAATGGATCCATCAAAGTAGGTGTCAAAATCATCGAGTGACATTACATTGTCGGCAGCCTATACCTGCCACTAAAACTCGTCCCATATTGCTGCATATGTTAGTGCCACCTTCAAGCAATTTCAAGAAGATGGCAACATAATGGTCACCTGTTAGGTAGTTGTAGAAGTTGGTTTTGAAGATGTTTGATATTCTTGGGGTTGTTAGCAATGACACTAAGGTATGATGATAATATTGGTTGGGCTTGTTAGCATTAGCTTCGTTGCTCATTTTAGTATTTGATCTTATTCTTAACTATTTAGAAGAGGCTTATTTTTCTGGGAGGCTCTCTAAAGGATTATTTCTTGCATGTGCTGTGCTTCATAAAATAGTAGTAGAAGAAGAGCATGATGAAGAGGGAGAAGGGAGGAGATAAAGGATAAAAAAGCTTGAGCCCTAAATGATTTATAAATCTCCTTTCATTGTATGGGTAAACTTAAGGTCTAGTCTCTATCAATGCATTTTAAAATAGCTAGAGATTGAGATTGAACTAGGAGAAAATGAAGAAACTATAAAGACACTATATATCTAACATTGATCCCACTGTGACATATGAATAGTGGGTGATGAGGACTTGGGAACCTTTCAATTATTCTTAGTTCATCATTGTTTTTTTTTTTTAAGTAATAATGAAGCAGAAGTTCTTTGATAATGGAACCAGTAGGATTTTGATATAGAGAGTAGTGAGGATTAAATGTACTAAGAGTACATTGAGACTACATTCAACTATTTAAATGGCCATGGCGGAATTACATTGAGACAATTACATCCAAATTTTATATTGGCATTCTTCAAATAGTTTTCAGGCATCATTGATTTGGCTGCAAACATTGAACCAGCTTTTTGAATTTGCAAGTGGAGCCTTTTGCCTTATTCGAAAGGCCAAACATCAATGTATAATTAAAGAAGGCTAAAATTAGCAGATAAAATGGATTGAAACCTTTCTAGAAGTAAGGAGATACCAAAGAGCATGATGAAATTATGCTTGGATTAAGTTTGTTTAGATGGAAGGTCCCTTGGGTTGTTTTTGGGCTGAATTTTTTTCTTTATTAAGAAAGTCCTATAAAATTTGATTTTGAATGTTTTCTTCGTTCCTTCCATCACATCCTTTCATTTTTGTCCTTTTTTTTAAATATTAGTTGAAGAAGCGTGGGCCAAAACTCTTTGAGTCTCTCCTATGTTTACTAGCTAGATCTAGCCGATCCTATTGGACTGTCCGACTTCAATGTTTTTTTAGTGGGAGAACTCCACATCAATGTATTAAATTTTATGCATGGGAGAACTGAACATCAACGTATTAAATTATATGGGTTGTCGAGTCGTGTCGCCTGGATCGGCACGTCTAGATTGGTATGGCTATTCTTTAATTTTTAAGTTTTTTTTTTAAATATTAGACCTACTGGCTTGTTTTAATTTTGAATATCTTTAGTATAAAAAATTATTTTTTAAAAAATTAATATTTTAAATATAATATTTGCACTTGCTCATGGGCAAACATATAGCTTTAGAGGCAGAAAAGAAAGAAGAATAAATAAATAAATAAATGATTGGTTGAACATCTAGTAAGCTGCTAGCTTGAAAGATGGAACACCTAGCCCTAGATAAAATGTGGATAAGATGGAACACCAAGAGTACTACATTAGAAATTTAACTAAAATGTACAAATCTAGAAATGCATATTAAATAGTTAACATGCTTTTATTAATAAAAATAATAAGACTAACAATATAAACAAAGAAAACAAGTAATGAATATGAAATATAATCATAATGTGCAATTAGCTTCAATAGCGACTAATGATATGAACTTTAATTCTTGTAGTGGATTCTTCACGATTGGAACGATGATCGCTGCTTAAAGCTATTGAAGAATTGTTGGAAAGCTCTATCAAAAGCTGGAAAGGTGATAGTTGTGGAATCTATTCTCCCAGTAGCTCCAGAAAATTCCATTGCAGCACAAGTGTCTTCCATCTTGACCTCATCATGTTGGCCCATAATCCTGGAGGAAAAGAGAGGACTGAAAAAGAGTACGAGTCTTTAGCAAGGGAAGCTGGCTTTTCTGGATTCGACGTTCTGTATGGTTTTTTTGGTGCTTGTGTTATGGAATTTTCCAAATAATGTAGCCTTATTTAGTCTTGCTTGTTGGTTATGGTTTTAAGCTTCATGTTTTATCATGATACATTATAATAAGCATCCAGTGAGAATTATACTATATCCATGGTTACTTTTTCTTTCTAAATAGAAGTTTACGTGTTTGCTTGGATTTGTCATTATTTAAGTGCCTTCATGGTATACTTTGAAAGTTTTGGACTAGTTGACTAATTTGAACAAATTCTAGCATGTTATCGTCTAAATTGATCCACAAGACTTGAAGTTGATGGAGAATAGACTCGTTAATCACTGACGCTTTGTATGAATATGCTGCTAAATGAGATTATTTAAGCAGCATTTTTTTTTTGAAATATCCTTTTAGCAGAAATTTTTTTTGAAATTTCCTTGTATTTTCTTAACACCATGAGTGCCGATCACAGCACAAAAAAAACCCTAAAAAGCTTTTTAATGGCAGTTCAAAGTGTCCTTTTTTTTAGACGCTGCCATCGCACTGAGGAATGGAATTACCGACATTTTGATATCGGTGACCAAAGTTCAATAGAAATTTAAAATGCTGATAAAAGACTTCTAGATAGTTTAGTAGTTATAAGAAATAGGGGAGCTTCTATTTACATAGTAAAAATTACTCTCTACACCTTTAAATATTTTTAAAAAATTTAATTTTTTAAATTATCCATAAAACCCTCACCCTCGTTTCCTTTGGTTTCCCTCTCCCTCCCTTTTCATCCGTTCACTCTGATGACCTTCCTGCTTTCTTTCTTTTCGGGCATCGATTTTTTTTCAGTTCAGTCGCTCCGATCCTTCTCCTTCGGGCACTGGGGCAAGAAAAAGCTGAAGAGAGAGGTCGATGTTCCGAAGGGAGGAGAGGGGGCTGTCGAAGCGAACGAAGGAGGGGGTGGCGAGGGATTGGAGGCACCAGAGCGAATAGGAAGAAAGGGCGAGGGTTTTAAGAATAGTTTAAAAAATTATTTTTTTAAAAAAATTAGGAATGAAAGAGTAATTTTTGTAGTGCAAATAGAAGCACCCAAGAAATAGAGCTACCAACGCTTTCAAATGCCAATAATATACCCCCACCGTGACAATTTTATAATTGATGTTAAATAATTTCAGCAACGTTTTCAGCTGCCGATGGTAATTATTTTAATAATTAAATGGTCATAAATCAAATCAATACAAAATCTATTTGAAAGATTTTATAAATATTGGTCTTCATACACAATTTATAACATGTTGCACAATGACGCATCACAAAAGAAGTATTGGCAAATGGGAATTTTAAAGCCATGCATACAAAATGATAAATATTCTGATGATATTATTTAAAATTCTCAATAGCATCCAACAAATCCAAATCTACAATATATGTCGGCTTTTTAGAATTGTTAATGCCTCACAAAAGTAATAAACCATGAGTACATTTTGAGGTTCACAACGTAATATGAAGATATAAAAAAAGGGCCAGGCCTGAACCTGCGTAACACCCACGTTCGCCGCCTCATCGTTCCATCAATCCCCAGAATGGTGGGAGCGATTAAATTTCTTCCCTTTTTTTCTTTTGTATTTATATTTAGCAAACTCCCTTCCATTCTTATATCCCTATTCTTCTCAATCTTCACCGCATCATCGAATCGTCGCTGGTTCTCCGACTATCGGACAACAACCCCTGGTAGGAGATCTCCTTTTCTCAGGTGTAGCCCCCAGTCATCGGATTTTGGAGTTTAAAGTTGGGCTTTTACATAGTTTTCTCTGTTTTGGCTACAGCAAGGGGTGGGTTTCCGGTGGCGATTTCTCCATTGCCGGCGATTTCTTCCAACATGTACCCTTGTCACTCTCTTTCCTCTTGCTGGTACATTCATAGGGCAACATGGTTTGGGCTTTGACGGTGGCGATCGCCGAAAAATGGGGGAGAAAGTCTGTCTGCCCTATTTTTGGACCTGTGGATAGAGTTTTGCAGTGGCTAGCGGCCACCGGACCACCACGGGCTGGATGCTTCGGCAGGGGGAGCTGGTGACCGGCCGAAAGGGGGCTGTCAGAATCTAGGCGGTCCATGGCCAATTCGCTAGGCGGTCGTAGTTGGCCTGGTGCAATCGCGGCTGGCTTTGCATAGTTAGATGAGCACGCCGGCTTGTTCGGCCTAAGCCTTGGCCCCAGCCGGCATTTGGATTGGATTTGGCGGTGGCCGGCCAATCGAGGAGGGCCAGCCAAGCCGCCCAGATCAGCCAGTAGTGGTTGGATGTTGCTACTAGAGAGAGAGAGAGAGAGTGTGTGTGTGTGTGTGGAGGTCGGCCAGCGCTAAAGCAGTTGGCGATGGCGGTTTCAGAAAGCAGAAAGTAAAAAAATAAAAGTAAAAATAAAATAAAAATAAAAATAGTGGGAGGAATGAAGGATGGGTCTGTATTGGGGTTGAAAAAGATTTTGTATATTGCATTCGGTGCAGCAAGTTTTACGTGTGCTACACTGCTTCTTTTATTAGTCCACGTGCGTATGACATCTATTAAAAAATATTAAGATACTTTATGATATCCTGAAAAAAAAAATTACATCACAGTTTTAAACTTACGATACCCCATTTTTAAACTTACGATATCCGTTCAGAAAGTAAAAAAAATTACGATACCCCAGTTGTAAACTTACGATACCGTAGCTATAAAATTACGACACCCATTGTATTTATACATAAATTCCAAAAAAAAAGTTGAACGGATATCAATGCACATCATATCAAAATTTAAGATGACACCCAGTTTTAAACTTACGTAGTTATAAAATTAAGACACCCATTAAGAAAGTCAAAAAAAATTATGATACTCCCGTAGTAAACTACACTGTAACTATAAAATTATGACACCCACTCGTCATTACATAATTTTCAAAAAAAAGCTGAACGGGTATTAATGCATGTCAGATAGCTTTTTTTTGAATTTGTGTACAGACACGTTTTCTGAGTGGGTATCATAATTTTATAGCTATGGTGTCATAAGTTTACAACTGGGATGTCGTAAATTTTTTTTTTGCTTTCTGAATGGGTGTCGTAAGTTTAAAATTAAAGTGTCATTTTTTTTTACTTTCTGAACGGGTGTCTTAATTTTATAACTACGGTGTCGTAAGTTCAAAACTAGGGTGTCGTAATTTTTTTCCCTTATGTTGTCATAAAGCTGTCTTAATATTTTTTAATGGGTATCGTATGCATATAGACCAATAAAGAGGGACAGTGCAGTCCACGTATGACTTGCTCGGCTGCGAATTGGACCCAAATTGGACCTCATTTTGAAGCCCAATCTAATCTTGGCCTAACATCTTAAGGGGCGTTTGATAGCAGGTAATCTATTCAGATTGTGGTAATTTAAATGGAGCCCACCAAATAATCATATTTAGTACATATTTTGAATGATAATCTATCTTGTAGTGATAATCTGGATCACCTCAGAAAAGAATGGTTATCCACATTAGAGATGTGGTAATCTGATAAATTATTATTATTTTGATAAAATTGTCCTTTCATCCTCTTTACTCGCATCCTTTTCTATTGACCTCACTGAAACCTTCGTGTCGAAGGTCTCGAGTTACACCCTCTTCTGCGGAGTCGGGCTATGGATCTCTGCCGCTCAGTGGCCCCACAGCCATCTCCAAATGTCAAGAAACTTCTTACGAACGATGGCCTCCAGCATCCTCATCAGCCGCTTCGAATATCATTTATAAATATATTTTTTTAAAACAATATCTTTTATAAATATAATTTTTTTAAATCAAATATATAATAATATATAAATTTTTAATAAATTTAATTTAGGAGTACTTTAGAAATTTGATGTTATATGACTGATAATCTATTTGTCATACCAAACACAGTAATTAATATTACTATTGCATTACCTGTGTATACCAAACATAGTAATCAACATTACTGGTAATCTATCAAATGATAAGTTATCTTGTAGGTAATCCATATTACCATTCAGGATTGCTGGCGATGCACCAATCGCAAAGGTTGAGGATTAGATACGGGATCAATATAGTTTGTTTGTGAGCCATTTCTTAAGTATTTAGGTTATATAAATTAAGGTAATCAAGCCCCAAGTAAAAGCCAAGACTAAACTTAGTAAAATATTAGAATTATTTTGAGCTATCATATTTTTTAGAAATTAAAAATTTAAATATTATATTATAGGTATTAGTAGCTTAATTAGTTGGATTTGACTTGTGGATTAGTGATAGAAGCTTAGTAAGCTAATTATAATTAGTAATTCTAGTAAATTCTTAAATTATGCAATTTATACATAAATATAATATCTAATTAAATATTGTTTATTATTGTTTATTATTTTATAAAATAAATTTCATTGCTTCAATATGTGCATTTAAATATTATTATTTTTAGATTTAGTTAATTTTTGCATAATTTATTATTTCAATAGTAATAATAATATATGGTAATAATAATATTAGTATATGTTGATAATACTGAAAATAATTATAAATTGCTAAAGCAAATGAAGAAAATGCAAACTAAATAGCTATTTTATTGTAAAACCATAAAACACTAATAATCTATGGTATTAATAATAATATCGTAACTATTATGATATGAATATATATTTATGTATGTTAATCAAAAGAATTTTATGGATAATAATGAAATAAAAAATAAATTTTAAATTTTAAATAATAAAATATGTTACTCTTGATCCATTATGATATGACTTGATGGCATAATGTTTGATACCAGAACCCATATTCATAGGGGATATATGTAAAAGATATACCTTTATCCATAGAGTTAAATAAGGTGTTCTAATTCTGTCACAAAGATATATATAGCTGTAATTTAAGACTATGGCATATGTGTAATAAGATGTCATATAAATTCTAATGCATGAAAATGATGTAAATTATGTATTCAAGACATGAATCAAATTCATAAAAAATGTAGCAGAAGATATAATACAAAATTTTTAGATGCTCAAGATTCTTAGGAACAGATTCATTAAATTAGAAATAAAATCTAAAATATCAGATTTATTCATACCGAGTCCTTTATTGATATAGAAAAGGATGAAGCCGGTGAATCTCTGTATGAAGATGACACTTAGAAAGAAAGGGGTGCTAGCGCCCTCTTGAATCTTCTTATAGAAATATTCAAAATAGAAGATCTCTTCGTAGGTCTAAAAGATCTAATCTTTTTCTTCACCTTTTGAGGAGGAAGAGAAGAAACATATTTATAGAGAGAGAGGGAGAGAAAGAAATGTTCCAAAGGAGAGGAAGAGACTCTCCTTCTCAATATGGTAACGTCATGGTAACATTAATCCAAGTGTCACAATCTCAGCTTTTGAAATTAGGAGTTAGTTATCACATAACTACATGCCCCAATCTGTACGTGTTCATCATCGTACCATAGAGATTTATCATGCCTCATCCCATAGGCATAAATCCTTCCTTACATGGCTGAAATTTATCATCCATACCCAAATAATTAGAGCCGTCCATTACATGAAACAAGCCATATTTGGGTATCCAATTATTTGTTCATCATATGCGCAAATAATTTCTCCCTAACATTCCTTCTACTATGATGGATCATATCCATTATTATTTTATCTTTTTAAATTAGATCTTACTCAATTATTTAATTGGCCATTTTATCTGAATTAAATCTAATTTAGTTCTCATTTTAATTCATTCAAAATTCTTCTTAATGTGTGTGACCTATTAGGCCCTTTAACATGTTGGCAATAATCATGTCCTAATCACAGACCCTAGGAATGATTGGACAACTCTTTGTCCAAGTCAACAACATGATTATAGATCATGAGATGCCTCTAGTAAAGCATCATGACCACCCAACTGCTAAAGGTTTTGTTAACGTGACCATCAACAACACCTGTCCATGAACGATTACTGTATGATCAAATCCTTTCATCATATATCCCAAATCAATCAGTGGTATGGAATGTGTCAACCCTGTAATTGATCTTTGTTTACTTGATCTCAGAAAAATTGACTCATATGAATTAGAACTTCGAAACCATTTCAAATTCCAACTCAACCTTGCAAGGATTTAACAGTTAATTTAATCCATCAAGTCAATTTAATCCATCAAGTGGCCATGAGATATAACCCTTTCTATCAAGGGAGACGAATCCTGTCTTGATCAAACACCACCTTCATGTGCTTCATGTCATACCTAATCGATACCATATTTGCTACCCATGGCTAGAGCAACGTTTGGATGTCATCAAAACATGACATTTCATACATGAGATGCAATGAAGATCTCAAGTCAAAGGATCACTCACACCACCGTCATTAGAGATCAACCATCGACACTATATAAATATCCATATGGGATCTCTGTACAGATCATCCAATGCATCGTTACAATAACGAGCATTCACATACCTATTCAAGTATTTTCATACTTCAGCTTGTGAAATCAGCTGTTCATCCCAAGGGTGAGGATATGCAATGTGTGCCTATCTCACAGTGTTCAATGGTGTCCAGTCCCATCTACACATCGACTAGAAAATTTAAAGAATCGAACCATAAAGCAATTTGGATCTCACAATTTGTAATCTCTATTACAAATTCTATATGCATGGTTCACATTCTTTTAGACTTTATCTCACAGACAAATATATCAAATAAAAGACATCTGGATAGATAAAGAAACTATTTTTTGATTTGTATTCATAGAATGTATACAACATTCAATCCAATTGGATATAAGGTATACACTAACAATCTTCCACTTGCACTAGAGCCATTCACCCATGTATTTAATACCGAGTGACTTAACATGATTATCATGCTTCTGCTGCGGCAGGGCTTTAGTGAGTGGATCAGCTACATTATCCTCAGTAGGGACTCATTCTATTTTTTCATCATTTCTACCAATAATCTCTCTAATTACATGGTATCTTCTGAGTACATGTTTGGACCTCTGATGAGACCTTGGCTTCTTAGCTTGCGCAATAGCTCCATTGTTGTCATAATACAAGTGTATTGGATCAGCAATGCTTGGAACCACAACAAGTTCAGTGATGGACTTTTTGATCCAAACTGCTTCTTTGGCTGCATCTAATGCTGCGATGTACTCAACTTCGGTCGTAGAGTCGGCAGTCATCTCCTGCTTGGAACTCTTTCAGCTGACTGCATCACCATTGAGTGTAAAGACATAGCCTGGTTGAGATTTATAATCATCTTTATCCGACTGAAAACTAGAATCCATATAACCCTGAACTATGAGTTCGGGTCCTCCATAAACCAAGAACATATCCTTAGTCCTTCGTAAGTACTTAAGGATATTCTTGATGGCCATCCAATGTTTCTCATCATGGTTTGCCTGTATCTATTAGTGATACTCAAAGCATAAGAAACATCAGGTCTTGTACATAGTATTGCATATATGATGGATCCGATTGCTGAGGTGTATGGAATCCTATTCATGTGCTCTCTCTCCACTTGGGTCTTAGGACTCATGTCCTTGGAGAGATATACCCTATGCGATATCGACAGGAATCCCTTCTTGAATTCCTCCATGCTAAACCATTTTAGTACTTTATCTATGTACATTGATTGGGACAATCCAAGCAACCTCCTAAATCTATCTCTATAGATCTTAATACCCAGTATGTAGGCTGCTTCTCCCAAATCTTTCATGGAGAACTTGCTGGACAACCAATCCTTCACTTCTTGCAGCAAGGATACATTGTTTCCTATTAATAATATGGCATCTACATATAATAGAAAAAAATAACGCTCCCACTAACCTTCTTGTATACACATGGATCATCCTCATTTTTGATAAAATCAAACTCTTTAATTGTTTCATCAAAACGGATGTTCCAACTTCTATAGGCTTGCTTAAGTCCATAAATGGACCTTTGCAGCTTGCATACCTTTTGAGAATCAATGGACTCAAAACCCTCAGGTTGTGTCATATACACATTCTCCACTAAATCATCATTTAGGAAGGCAATCTTGACATCCATTTGCTATATCTCATAATCGTAATAGGCTGCAATCGCAAGCAAAATCCTTATGGACTTAAGCATGACTACAGGAGAAAAGGTTTCATCAAAGTCAACACTTTGCTTGTAATCTTTTGCTACTAGCCTCGCCTTATAGGTAATCACATTACCATCCATGTCAGTCTTCTTCTTGAAGACCCATTTGCACCCAATAGGTTTTATCCCTTCAGGTGGATCAACCAAAGTCTATACTTGGTTGTCGTACATGGAGTCCATTTCAGACTTCATGGCTTCAAGCCATCTTTTGGAGTCAATGTCACATATTGCTTCCTCGTAGTTAGTAGGCTCATCATCTTCTATAAGAAATGTATATCTCTTAGAAATATGATGTGTTCTACTGGACCTACGTAGCTGATGTGTACTTGGAGTTACCTGTTGCTCCATCATTTCTGATAGAGGCTCACGTAAATGTTGCCTGAATGTGAGTTGAGTCTCCTGCTCAACTTCCACTGCATTTGGCATTTGCTCCATATCTTCTAATCAGTCTGTGTCAATTTGTGGTTCTTGAGTTTCACTAATCTCAATATTTCTCTCACTGCCCTTTCTTAGAAAAATCTCATTCTCTAGGAATATGGCATGCTTTGAGACAAAAACTTTTGCTCGAGTGCGTGGTAGAAGTAGTATCCTTTTGTTTCTTTAGGATACCCCACAAAATTATACTTGTCAGATCTAGCTCCAAGCTTGTCCGACTCATTACGCTTTACATAAGCGTAGCAACCTCAAATCCTTAGATGCCTAAGGGTTAGTTTCTTTCCACACCATATCTCATAGGGAGTGGAACTGACCGACTTAGATGGAACTCGGTTTAGAGTGTATTGGCTGTGTGTAGCGCATAACCCCAAAACATTTTTGAAAGATTTGCAAGGCTCATCATTGATCGCACCATATCTAATAATGTGCAATTCTTCCTTTCTGATATACCATTATGCTATGGCGTACTAGGAGGAGTCCACTGAGAGAGAATCCCATTCTCCTTCAAATATTTTAAGAACTCATGGCTTAAGTATTCCCTACTCGATCTGATCGAAGTATCTTAATACTTTTGCCACTTTGTTTTTCTACCTCGGATCTGAATTCTTTGAACTTTTCAAAGGCTTCAGATTTGTGCTTCATTCAGATATACATAACCATACCTGCTATGGTCATCTATAAATATGATGAAGTAAGAAAAATCTCCTATTGCATGAATATTGATAGGACCACATACATCCGAATGTACTAGTCTTAAACATTCAGTTGCTTGCTCACCCTTTTTAGTAAAGGATGACTTAGTCATTTTTCCACGTAAGCATGACTCACATTCCTCAATAATTCCCAATGAATGAGCCCAAGTAACCATCCTTATTTAACTTGCCATAGGAACGAGTTCTTAAAATTATTTGATTTTAATTTCTTAGTTTCTACATTGAGAACAAGGCATTGTAAATTCAAAACATAAATCCCATTGAATATTTCAGCAGAACCAAAGAACGTTTCATTTTTAAAAATTGAAATTCCTTTATTTTCAATTTCAAATGTATATCCATCATTTACAAGGCATAAAATGAAAATAATATTTTTTGTTATGTTTGGAGCATAGTAACAATTACTAAGCTCCATTACAAGCCACTGGGCAAAGACGAAGAACAAGATCCTACAGCTAAAGCAGCAACCTTTGCTCCATTTCCCATGCGCAGGATCACTTCATATTTCTCCAGCTTTCTACTGCTTCTTATTATCTGCATATTAATATAAATATGAGATCCACAACCGGTATCCAATACCCAAGTGGAATAAGAAATAACAGAAGAAAACATCTCAATCATAAATATACCTGATGTAGAAGCATCTGTATGTTTCTTTTCTTTCAGGTTAACCAGATAAGCCTTGCAATTTTGTTTCCAGTGCCCTTCCTTGCCACAGAAGTGACACTTCCCCTTGGCTACTTTATTTTTCTTAATGCCCTTATTTGGTTTAGTCGCCTTGGCCTTTTGGACCTTATTCTTCTTTGGCAGCTTCTTACGAGCACCAGAGGACTCTACGACCATAACCTGCCCTTTTTCATTCTTAATGTTGGGCTCGGTATTCGTCAGCATATTTGCAAGCTTAGACAGAGATGCCTCTAGCTTATTCATGTTGAAATTAAGAACAAACTGCGAATAGCTGGGAGGTAGTAAATGTAGAATCAAGTCAATACTTAGTTCATGATTCATCACAAAACCCAATTGTGCCAACTTCTCAATCAGATAGATCATTTTCAGCACGTGGGCACCCACTGATGAATCCTCAGTCATTTTGCAATGAAACAGCTCTCTAGAGGTTTGAAACCTCTCATATCGAGACTGTACACCAAACAACTCTTGCAAGTGCATCAAAATCTCCTGAGCATTCATATACTCATGCTGTTTCTAAAGATCAGGTGACATCGAGGCCAACATCAAACATGTGGCCATTTCTTCAGCATCTTTATACCGATTGTCTGCCACACGAACCTCAGTCGGAGCATCCGTTGGTGGGACCTCCGGTGCAACCACATCTACGACAAAAAGAAATTTTTCAGATCGAAGAACAATCCTTACATTCCTTAGCCAATCAGGGAAGTTGAGTCCAGTCAATTTGTTGGATTCTAAAATATTCCTAAGGTTGATGTTTACACTCATGGTTTCTCTGATAACCTACATAAAATTAGAATGAGTTAATTATTATGAATACTAATCACCAACTTAATATGGTAATTCTAGATTTTTAATTAAGTTGGTTTCTCCCACTATTTTATCAAGTTTAATAGCCCTCTCTATTAATCTCAAGAAATTGGCATTCAATTTTCTTAGTGGGCTAGGATCCTCATTTGAATTACTTTGACCTTGGCTTTGGCACAACAAATCTCGGTAAGCCAAATTTGGTAGATTATCATCAATCACATCTAATGTGACTCCTAGATCATTTAGGGAACATTGCCTTGTCAATCACATCCATATGTGATCACCCTAAAGTTTGCCTCTAGAGTAGACTAACCTTGACTTTGGCCAATTATGCCAGTTAATCTAGTTAAGTCAACCCATTGTTCCACAATCAACTCCTCATAAGTACACTCGATCTTGGCTTTGGCATGACAAATCTCATGACCTAATGATTTTGTATCATGTGAACAATGGAAGGCTTATGACTTAATATTCGTGGAGGGATTTAGCGCATATAGGTCCCATCTATATTTACAACATTTGTACTATGCTAGGTTACATATCCTATATGTAGATTTTAGATTAATCTTTATTAACCTAAAAAATATCATAAGATCAAATCTTATGATTTGGGGTTCCTAATCAAATTAGGATCCATGACCACTATTTGATATAGAAACCCTAATCATGTGACCAGATCTATTGCTTCTATCCTGATTAACCTTATTGATCTAACCAATTAAGAGCTTTTCATAACAATGGCCAGATTAGCTGATTAATGGGGTCCTATTTAGCATACCCTTCGATCCCATTGAATGGATTTTCCTAGGCAGCGAACGGATCAATTAAAAACTATGATCACACTTATCTTAGACACCAATGTATGTAAGCCTAATTGATCAGACCAATATTGGAATCATAGGATCAAGCAATGATATAGTTAAGTCTAAATTTCCTAGATCTTTATCATCTATTACATTTTATGATAACATAAGATAGTGATCTTGTTAGGGTATTATGATAAGAATTTAATTTAAATTTTAAAAATTTAAATTTTAAAATTTAATTTTTTTATTATTTAATTACATGTTAACATGCCAGTTTTACATCCCATGTAAATCCTAATGTCTCTAACAAACCCTAATCATATTCTTGTTATGATAAGATTTTGGATTCAAAATATAAAATTTTAAATTTCATATGATTACATTTAATCACAATCTTATCATGATCTAAATATCTAAAATAATTTTTCAACGTTCATTATCATATAAAAATCAGATCTTAATCATATCAATAATCATGTTAAAATTAAATCCTAAACATGATTTCTAGGATTCAGCACATAGTATCTATCACGCATAAATAACATAAATAATAATTACTATTTTAACATGACACAGATATGATTAAATCTAAATTAATTATTATTTATTATCATATAATAAATCTTTATCTTTGATATCACATATCAAAGTACTTTATTTTAACATGATAATGAACATGCATAAATCAAAATAATATTGTTTATCATCAAATAATAAACATTTTATTTTATTTTAGATTTATTATCAATATAAGAAAACTATTCAGGATTTTAATCTTCTTAAGAAGCATAATAAAAACTCATATTATCAATCATATTGTCTCAAGTATCCTATCAGATTAAAGAATCTGTAGCCTAAGGTGGCTCTGATACCACTGATGAGAATTATGTATTCAAGACATGAATCAAATTTATGAAAAACGTAGCAAAAGATATAATACAAAATTCCCAGATGCCCAAGATCCTTAGGAATAGATTCATTAAATTAGAAATAAAATCTAAAACATTAGATTTATTCATACATGAGTCCTTTATCGATGTAGAAAAGGATGAAGCCGGTGAATCCACTGTCACTAGCCGTCCACGTGTCCGGCCTCTAACGGTGATCTACATGGAGAAGAGTGGATGAAGACCTTCAAGGTATGAAGATGACACTTAGGGAGAGAGGAATGCTAGCGCCTTTTGAATCCCCTTATAGAAATATTCAAAATAGACTCATCTAATATTTTTCTTCACCTTTTGAGGAGGAAGAGAAGGAACATATTTATAGAGAGAGAGGGAGAGAAAGAAATGTTCCAAGGGAGAAGAAGAGACCTCTTTTCCTATGGTAACATTAATCCAAGGGGGAGAAAGAGACTCCCCTTCTCATGGTAACATCATGGTAACGTTAATCCAAGAAAGAGGAGGAGACTTCCCTTCTCATGGTAATCAAGTGTCACAATCTCAGCTTTTAAATTAGGAGTTAGTTATTACATAACTACATGCCCCAATCTGTACGTGTTCATCATTGTACCATAGAGATTCATCATGCCTCATCCCATGGGCATGAATCCTTCTTCACATGGATAAATTTATGATCTATACCAAATAATCAGAGTCGTCCATCACATGGAACAAGCCATATTTGCGTATCCAATTATTTGTTCATCATATGCGCAAATAATTTCTCCCTAACATTCCTTCTACTATGATGGATCATATCCATTATTATTTTATCTTCTTTAAATTGGGTCTTACCCAATTATTTAATTAGTCATCTTATCTGAATTAAATCTAATTTAATTTTTATTTTAATTCATCCAAAATTCTCTTTAATGTGTGTGACCCATTAGGCCCTTTAACATGTTGGCAATAATCATGTCCTAATCACAGACCCTAGGAATGATTGGACAACTCTTTGTCCAAGTCAACAACATGATTATAGATCATGAGAGGCCTCTAGAAAAGCATCATGATCATCCAACTGCTAAAAGTTTTATTGACGTGACCATCAACAATGCATGTCCATGAACGGTTACTATATGATCAAATCCTTTCATCACATATTTTAGATCAATCAGTGGTATGGAATGTGTCAACCCTATAATTGATCTTTGTTTACTTGATCTCAGGAAAGATTGACTCATATGAATTAAAACTTCGAAACCATTTCGAATTCCAACTCAACCTTGCAAGGATTTAACAGTCAATTTAATCCATCAAGTGGCCGTGGGATATAACTCTTTCTATCAAGGGAGACGAATCCTGTCTTGATCAAACACCACCTTCATATGCTTCATGTTATATCCAACCGACACCATATTTGCCACTCATGGCTAGAGCGACGTTTGGATGTCGTCAAAGCATGACATTTCATACATGAGATGCAATAAAGATCTCAAGTCAAAGGATCACTCACACCACCGTCATTAGAGATCAACCATCAACACTATATAGAATATCCATATGGGATCTCTGTACGGGTCATCCAATGCATCGTTACAATAACGAGCATCCACACACCTATCAAAGTATCTTCATACTTTCGCTTGTGAAATCAGCTGCTCACCCTAAGGGTGAGGATATGTAATGTGTGATAGTCTCATGGTGTTCGATGGTATCCAGTCCCATCTACACATCGACTAGAAAAATTTAAATAATCGAACCATAACATGCACTTTGGATCTCATAATTTGTAATCTCTATTACAAATTCTATATGCACGGTTCATTCTTTTGAATTTTATCTCACAGACAAATATATCAAATAAAAGACATTTGGATAGATAAAGAAACTATGTTATTTGATTGTATTCATATAATATATACACATTCAATCCAATTGGATTTAGGACATACACTAACAAAAAATATGTAATTTCTAACTGTGATGACATGAAAACTTGGAATTAAAACTTTTAAGATGTAGCATGTGATATGAGTTTAAAATAATTAAATAATATAAGTAAGACAAAAAAATATTACATGTTATGTACTTAATTTTTAATGACATGTTTATATTAGACTTACTGAGCGTGGGTTCGTTCAATCCTCTTTGATATTTTTTAGAGCCCAAAAATGGAATAAGGATAGAACTCCGCCAAGGCCAGTTCTAAGCCCAGGTAAAGAAGGAGGGTTGCGTTAGGTAGCTAACAGCTAGCTTAAAATTCCATCATGTATGGTAAATTAAACTATGCGAAGGACTAGGATATTCTCGTAAAGAGATGCATTGCATCCGCCTTCAGATGTTTCAAAAAATGGGCAAGGAGCGCTGCATCGATGCCCGGGTATGATAATAAGTGAGCAAGGATTTCTGTACTACAGATGAGTGCAGGTAAAGAAGTTAGTCCATGATAATCAGCTTAGAGTAGCAACATGGAACATAGGAACACTAATAGGTAAAATTATGGAGATAGTAGACACTATGATTAGGAAAAAATAAATATAATATGCTTACAAGAGACTAAATGGATAGGTGAAAGATCTAGAGAAATAGAGAATACATGATATAAATTATATTACACAAAAAAATATAAAAATAAAATGGAGTAGAAATAATTATAAACAAGAATTTTAAGGAATATGTTGTTAAGGTAACTAGAAAAGGAGATCGGATTATATCACTAAAACTTATAATTGAGAATAACATAATTAACATAATTAGTGTATATGCACCATAAGTAGGTTAGATAATAAACTAAAACATAATTTTGGAAAGACATAGATGAAGTAATGCAAGAAAAACTACAAGAAGAAAAGATATATTTGGGATGAGATTTTAATGGACATGTAGGTAAATAAAGGGATGGATATAAAATGGTACATGGAGATATGGATTTGGAGATAGGAATGAAGCCAGCTTGAGCTTATTAGATTTTGTAGTGGCATATGATTTAATAATAGTAAACACTTGTTTCAAAAAGAGAGATGAACATTTAATAACATTTAAAAGTAGATCTATAAAAGTCAAATAAACTTTTTCTTAACTAGAAAGATATATAAAATAACATGTAAAAACTGTAAAGTTATTTTAGAAAAAAGTTTAACTTCACAACATAGGATAATGATAGCAGACATATGGATAAAAATGAAATCTAGAGTAAAACATAAAACTATTAATCCAAAAATTAAATGGTGAAATTTGAAAGGAAAAAAACTAGAATATATAAAGAAAAGTTAGTAAGAGTAATGACTATGAATATAGATAGTGATCTCAACTTAATATGAAAAAAAATAACTAAATGCATAAAAAATATAGCAAAAGAAGTTCTAGAAGAATCAAAAGGGGTAGGACTAATATGAAAGGAAACTTAATTGTGGAACGAGAAAGTTCAAGCTATCATCAAGCTTAAAAGGACACTATAAAATTTGGCAAGAGGCTAGGGATGAAGAAAGTCTTAAAAAGTATAGGGATGCAAAGAAAGGAGCTAAAAAAGCAGTAAGTAATACCAAACTTAAAGCCTATGATGATTTATATAGGCTAGATACGAAAGAAGATGAAAAGACTATATATAAATTAGCAAAACTAAGAATTCTCTTTTCCTCGGCTAGCCACCTCTGGATCCAGAATTCGCATTGTGTCTGGGATGACTTCGAAATCAACATCCGGGATCTCCTCATATTTAACTTTAGTAGATAGCTCGGTCCTCGGTGTGCAAACGTCATAGTAATCGGCTTCTAAAAAGGAGAGGTCTAAGTTTGGGTATTTCTGAGAAATCTTCGCTCGTGTTTCCTCCTCTCTAAATTGAAATGCATCAGTACAGGCTGCCTTGCGCTTATCTAAAAATTGAGCAAAACTTTTATACTCTTCCACCGCTAGAGCAGCCTGTCTATTGGCTTTAGTCACTTGGCCCTCGAGTTCGAAACACCTCTGACAACTCGAAGCCAACTCCCTCTCAAAGACCTTAATTGATTATGGGCTTCGAACGCCATCCTACTCACCTGAAGACACAAAATCAATCAGATTAATGATGGTTAAAGGGAAAAACATGAAAAGAAGCAAGGAAATGTTATACCTCCTCTTGTCGAGCCATTTTTGCATTTAGCTCATGGATCCTATCGTGTGCCTTTAACTTGTCCTCCCTATACTGATATATCCTCCTCCGGATGTCATCGATCCTCAGCTATCTTTCCTCGACTTCTCGCTGAGAGTGGGCTAGATCGGCAGTAAATTTGGCGATTTGCTTCTGCTGCCACCTGGATTTGTCATCCTCTTCATCAAGCCTCCTATTTAAAGTGTTCCTTTCCTCGGTGAAACTTCTATTCAAGTTGTCCCACCTCTCGTTGAAGCATTTCTTCAAGGCCTCTATCTATTGGACATGCTCGGACCTGCATTGCAATAATTTTGACCGAGCCTTGTTGGCTGAATCGCGAGCTCCTTAAGTTCATTAGCTTCAGCCTAGAATCTGGACGCTCTTTCTAGAGCGATTCTCTTGGTTTTCTCTGATTTCTCAATATTCTCCAGAGCTACTCCCAAGGCCTTGGAAAGCTTCTCTGTTGATGCTACCTTTTCCTGAAGGACAGCAGCCTTCCTCATGGCTTGAGCATAGGCTCCCGCAACCAGGTTCAAGCGATAGCACAATGACCTCATTATGATAGCGCTCTTCAAATGAACTTCCGATGGTGAGTTCCGATTAAACTATGCTATGAAAGTGAAATGCTTCGATATTCCTACTTACTCGGGAGGTGTATGCTAACGCTATCTTAGTAAGCGAGTGATTATCAATTTCGAAGAGAAGCTCGATATTACTCGCTATGCCAGCTCACCCAAACGCTGCAGTGACAATGTCCTCTTTGGCCGAGGAGCCATCTCTCTCATATAAGATGGATCGCATCAAAGTAGACAGTACCTCAACCTCTGGGTTAGGCACGAGCGAGTTCACTGCTAGGGGGTTGACTTGTGGAGGCTCGGTCCGAGGAACCCCAATTGCCTCGCCTCTTCAATCAGAGCTTCAGCATGGGATGCTTCGGCCTGCTTGTCCATTCCTCCCGATGCCTCTGTTGGAGGAACCTCACTCCGGGCTTCCTCCTCGTCTGAGGGCTCTTCTTGATCTATAGGTGCTTGTCATGTTTCTTCCATCCTCATCGGAGCCTCAGTGCTTCCTTGGCCTCCCTCAATTCTTCGGAAGGATGCCCCCCGACAGGCGTCGGTCTTTTCCTTAACCTCCCTCATCTCCTCACCTGGAGCTGAGAGTTCTCCTTCATATACAGAGGATGCTCTTGAGCTATCATCCCCCTTAGGGCACAACTCTTTATCTTCCAATGGAGGGGCTATAGGGTCGATCGACGGTGTCCCATCAGAATCGTTCAGTATCATCATTACTTGTGGAAGGAAAACCTTAACGATTCCTTCCAAATTTCCTTCAACCACCTGCCCTTTCTCCACTATTGGTTCCCCCTTTGATGGGGGAGACTTCTCTCTTGCAATCGACACTCCCATCTCCTTCTTCTTCGGCATAGAAGATTGTTGGCCATTCTTAGATTGCTTCACCTCCCTTTAACACAATTCATGATAACGGAGCTTTTTCTCGGGCTTATGCCTCTCCACAAAATTGGTTCTTCTCTGATGCTTACTAAGCTCCCCCTTTATCTGACCCATAAACTCTGACCTTTTGGCTGTAAATACAACAACGATAATTTAGTATGTGGTAAAATCGCTAATATACAATTAACGTAGGAAGGGGACGAGAACTTACCTTGAGGGTTGACAGGGCTAAGCCCGATGGCAAAAAGAGCATCTTCCACCAAAAGAACACTGGTCGAGAATATTTGGCCACTCCGAAGAGTAATCAAATCCTTCTTCTTGCTGCGACAATTCCAGTTGTGCATATAAATCCTTGACATTCGTCCATACTCTGGGGAAATCAAACTGATGTTCCCTTCGATAATGAAGAATCGAGATTTCCATTTCTTTATGGAAGATGGGTTCTTTAATATCATTTTGAATGACTTTCGAGGCCCAATATAAAGCCATTCAGAGCCCCTTTCGAAGATAAGGCTGTAACAAGCCCGAAACACGCCAGCTGTCGGCCACCATTGTCGGGTAGATACTATAAAACCTCATTATCTCCTTTACTAAAGGAGGATGGAAAACTAGAGACCCGCTCTTAAACTCTCTTCATAAAAGAAGGCTCCAGACTCCAATTGCTCTGTGACCCTCTGCTCAAGCTTCGGTACCCGTAGAATGATGTCTTGAGAAATCCTATACCTCCGGCGAACTCTCTCCAAATCTTCTGAGGTCATCGCGGAAGCATTGTCGCCCGAGCATTTCATATTTCTAAGTTAAGAGGAGCAGGCTTCAAATGGGAGCACAAGAGTTTTGAAAAATGAATCTTTGGAGATGAAGCAAGGAAACACATGGTAAGGGTTAGCGCTACCCTACCCCTTTCTAAACCATCTTAGCAGAAAGGCAATGCACCAACGGCAAGGATCCCCAAATTTTCAAATCGCCAGCTCAGATGCCTTAAGTGTAAGGACTTGCCATGTATTGTTCCCCCCCATCATCATTCGTGAGAAATGAGGGGTTTCCGCTTTATCCACCAAGAAAAATGGTGGAATGGCGATGTGGCATTTATGAAAGCATCATTACGCACCTCTTTAAATTCAAACCCTCCTGTCCAAACGAAGCCATTTGAAACTCTACTCCCTATGCCCGAATTTACACTTCAGACTAAGGAGTGGAGGGTATATGATGTGAGGTAAAATTGATATTACATCAATATCCGTGCACACGATGAAAAGGTTGCGATCACTTTTGATTTCTGATTCGCCAATTGTTGCATCTGAAAAAAGACAAAGCCACTACGTCTTAGCAAGACTGAGGTACCCTTATATCACGCTCAGACCGAACTATCCTTATGCTTCGGCCAGACTGAAGTATCGCTATACCTCAGCCAGACCGAGCTATCCTTATACTTCAGTTAGACCAAAGTATCCATGTACCTTGCCCAAACCGAAGTATCCCTATGCCTTGGCCAGACCGAGCTATCCTTATACCTTGGCCAGACCAAGCTATCCTATACCTCAGCTAGACCGAAGTATCCCTATACCTTGGCCAGACTGAGCTATATTTATACCTCAGTGGGACCGAGGTATCTTTGAACTTTTGTGGAATCGAGCTATCCTCACATCTAGCTCAAGTATGCATGCTACCTATCATCACGATGAATGCTTCACATGACGGACGGCTCCGATCGCTTAATTTTTAAAGTGGATTCTTCAAAATTAACCGAAGTTCAAATCCATGATTAGCTAGCAAGATTCCAGCCACGTGAGCCTCCAACTGTCCTAGGAGGAAAATAAAGCTAATAATGCCAATTATGACCTAGGATCTATAAATCGCCGAATCTTAAAGCATCAACTAGCTTCTTTAGCTGTTGATCCTCTAACAAATAGGATTCGAATCTCATCAGCCTCATAACAAATCTGATTCGAGTAAAGTCAAATGATTTTAATTTTTTCACCTCTCAATACACGTTAGAGGAATCAGGTGAGGAACCCGCCAATATTCGGACAGTTTATAAATACCTTTCCCAAGAACTTTTTAGGTATGTTCACTCTCTCACTGAAAAATCCATTGAAGTTCAAGCAAAGCATTCAGAGCTCTTGGGAGGCCATTATTTACGGACTCTTCTGCAAGAGCCTTCTCCTCTTATCTGCTTGCTATAAATTTTTACTGACCTGAGCATCGAAGGGTCATCTAACGAGACCACTCCCAGTGTTCCCTGTGAGAGAACTGTCTTGCAGGTCCGTTCGAGTGGAAGATCGACATCCAGATTCGTAGGCGGACTACGTCCGAGCTGAGAATGAATTTCTGCGGCAACAAAAGCTATTGAAGAATTGTTGGAAAGCTCTACTAGAAACTGAAAAGTTGATCGTTGTGGAATATATTCTCCCAGTAGCCTTAGAAAATGCATAAAATGTCTTCCATCTTGACATCATCATGTTGGCCCTAAATCCTGAAGGAAAAAAGAGGACTGAAGAAGATTATGAGTCCTTAGCAAGGGAAGCTGGCTTTTCTGGATTCAATGTTTTGTATGGCTTTTCTAGTGCTTGGGTTATGGCATTTATCAAATAATCTTGCTTTATTTATCCTTTCTTGTTGGGTATGATTTCAAGCTTTATGTTTTGTTGTGCTATATTATGGTCAGCATCCAGTGGAAACCATATATCCTTGCTTGTTGGATATAGTTTTGAACTTTATATTCTATTGTGGCTATTGAGATTTTATTTAAATAAACTAAGTAGGTGTTTGTGGATATGTTTAGGAATTATCGCGGACTCTTCCACGGCAATTCTCACTTTAGAAGCCGAAGCGACGTGATGCTTCATTTCCAAAAAAAAAAATTTATCCGTTTTCAAATCTCTATAACGGATATGTTACGAAGCGATGCGGCTCTCCAAAATCAACACTTCTCAGGCTCCAGCACCACGGCGCTCAATTTCTATAAATCCACATACAAATCAAATTAGAAAAAAATCTGTTCTTGTCTACAAACGAGTTTTCATTAGTGCTTTGGTGCAAACTCGATAAAA
Source organism: Calamus simplicifolius (assembly GCA_900491605.1). Classification (NCBI taxonomy): domain Eukaryota; kingdom Viridiplantae; phylum Streptophyta; class Magnoliopsida; order Arecales; family Arecaceae; genus Calamus; species Calamus simplicifolius. Next base: position 184,108 of record UESW01002437.1, read on the forward strand.
GGCTTGTCTTATCCTGCAGCGTATTTGCTATTCACCCACAGAGCATTGAGAGGGTGCAAATAACGCTTAAGAAAAGCGTTCCGTGCGTGATTCAAGCCTATCCTTTCCTTCATCTCTCTCCGTTCTTATCTTAGTCATTATCCCTATCTCTTCCTATCTAGACTTTCCTTTTTCAAATTTTCTTAACAATCTTAAGTGTTATTTCAGTGGAGACCGAGACTTTTGTCGCCACTATCAAGTTGATGAACCAAGATCTTGTTAGACTCGATCGATTCGATGGCACTAATTTCACCCGTTAGCAAGATAAGTTAAAGTTTCTTCTCACTGCATTAAAGATCTTCTACATCCTCGATCCGAACTTGGTGCCTATACCATAGCCAACTAAAAATGACTCCGACAAAGTCAAGGCAGAGCGCAAGAAGCGAAGGGAGGACAAATTCATATGCCATGGGCACATCCTCAACGCTCTATTTGATCGATTGTATGATCTATACACTAACACACAATCGGCAAAAGAGATATGGAACACATTGGAATACAAGTACAAGGCCGAGAGAGGAAGGTACGAAAAAATTTCTCATCTCTAAATATTTTGATTTCAAGATGTGTGATGAGAAGTCAATTCTTGCACAAGTGCATAAATTGCAAGTGATTGTCAACAATCTCAAAGCAGTGAAAATCGATGTTCCCGAGTCTTTTCAAGTTGGTGTGATAATCACAAAATTACCACCATCTTGGAAGGGCTATTGGAAAAAAGTTCTCCACAACACTGAGGATTTTTCCTTGGAGCAAATTCAGAAACACTTTCGAATCGAGGAGGAATCGAGGATGAAGGAGAAGTTGGAGAATGTCAACGTTGAAACGGGGTTTTCAAAGGCCAATGCTGTGAGCAAGCCTAAGAAGGACAAAAAAGATGGCAAAGCAAACTATCTTGTCCCAAAAAGAATCGAGAGAAGTTCAAGAAAAAGAAGCCCAAGGAAGCTGTTATGTGTGTGGCAAACCGGCATTTTGCTCGTGACTGCAGACACCGCAGGGGCCAAATTAAGGAAGCAAATGCCACCAACATTGATGATGATGAAATCATCGCCGCCGTGAGCGAAGTCATGGCGGTCCATGGCAAGGTCCCCGGATGGTGGTAGGACACTTGCACTACCGTCCACGTTTCCTATGATAAGTCTATGTTCAAGATTTATGTGGATGTCACCGATGGACAAGAGATACAGATGGGCAATGAAGGCCGGTTCAATGTGTATGGCAAAGGAAATATAGAACTCAAATTCACTTCTGGCAAGAAAATTACTGTGTCAAATGTGTTGCATGTGCCGGATATGAATAGGAACCTTGTTAGTGGGGATCTTTTGGGCAAATTAGGAATAAAATCTGTTTTTGAGTCGGGCAAACTTATCTTGACCCGTAATAGTATATTTGTTGGCAAGGGCTATTCTAGTGATAGAATGGTCAGATTATGTATCATTGATAATTCTATTAATAAAGATATTGCTTCAGCTTATATGCTTGACTCAATTACATTATGTCATGGTAGACTAGCACATATTGAAATTAGTACCATGAAAAGACTTGTTAAATGTGGTTTGATTTCTTGCAAAATTGATAAGTTCAATAAATGTGAAATATGCATTAAATCAAAGATGACTAAAAAATTATTTCATAGCGTTGAGAGAAATTCCAACTTATTAGAACTTGTGCATTCTAATATATGTGAATTTAATGGCATGTTAACTAGAGGTGGGAATAGGTATTTCATTACCTTTATTGATGATTGCTCTAGATTCACATATGTTTATTTATTAAAGCATAAAGATGATGCTTTCCATGCTTTTAGAATATATAAAGCGGAGGTAGAAAATCAGTTAGGTAAAAATATTAAAATCTTAGAAGTGATAGGGGTGGAGAATATTTTCCTAATAATTTTAATGCATTTTGTGAAGAAAATGACATTATACACCAAAGTTCCGCACCACGTACACCACAACAAAATGGTTTGGCTGAACGTAAGAATAGAACATTACAAGAGATGATAAATGCTATGTTAATGCATTCCGAATTATCATTTAATTTATGGGGTGAAGCTTTATTTGCTGCTTGTCATATTTTAAATAGAATTCCTTTAAAGAAAACTCAGACCTCTCCATATGAGATATGGAAAGGAAGAAAGCCCAATATTGGTATTTCAAAGTGTCGGGGTGTCTTGCCTACTACAAGAACTAGACCCCAAAAGAACCAAATTGGGTCCCAGAGGGATAAGAAGTGTATTTGTTGGTTATGCCACAAATAGCAAAGCTTATAGACTCTTGGATCTAGAGTCTAACGTGATAGTGGAATCTAAAGATGTAGAGTTTCTTGAGAATTTAAAGAGTAATAATTCTCAAGCTCCTACAAATTTAAAGAGTAATAATTCTCATGAGGAGAGATCTTCAAAGTTGTTGAAGAACAACCGGAGCTTCAAAAAAGTAAGAGAATCCGAAAGGCTAAGGATTTAGGACCCGATGAAATAGACTCTCAACTTATTTCCCTTTATTTAGTTGAAGGAAGTAGAGAGAATTTTATCCATAGGTGTTGGCCCAGATGACAACCCAAGAGGGGGGGGGATGAATTGGGTTCTTAAAAATTTAAACCTTTTTGAAATGTTTGTTTGCTTAGTATGTGTGGAAGTGAATGCAGATGCAAAAACAAGATGCAATCAGTAAGATAGAGATAGAGATAGAGATAAAGGAGACACGGCAAACACAAAGAGTTTATAGTGGTTCGGAGTATCCAACACCTACGTCCACTCCCAAGATTCACTTGGGTCCACACTATAATCTTCCTTGATTATAGCAGAGTTGTTTTACAAGCTCACAACTCAAACTTGTTGTTTTTCCGGGCGCACAACGAACCCAGCTGATTTTCCGAGTTCACCAGCACAAAAATCCTAACACAAGCTATCCCAAGCTTGTACCGAGGTAAGACTACCTCCACTAGTTCAATCCCCCATATTGAACTAGACAAAACAAAAGAAATAATGTTTTTCAATTACAAAGCTCCTTAATGAGCAGATAATCAAATATAATAACGAGGTTTAGAAAAGCCTGATTTGTAGTTGGTTGGCTTTTGAGCTTTTCTTCTTTTCTTCTTTTCTTCTTTTCTTCTTTTCTTCTTCTCCTTGCTGGGTTGAATCAAGCCTCAGCTCCGATTCTTCACAGTTGAAGCAGTTGAGAAGGGTTGAAAAGTAAGAACCTTATCCTCTTTCTCCTATTTGGGAAATCCACCAAAACTTTGATTTGAATGCCTTGGATTCCTCTTGAGCGTTTTGGAGTGGAGTGGATTTGAGCTAGAAGGTTTTCCTCTTGAGATTCAGGCTCTCTCTTTTTCGGATTTTTGGATTGGGATTTCTCTATTTGTTTCTCTGTTTTTCCATTTTCTATTTTTTTTTTTTTGAATGATAGTCTTCCCTTTTTATAGATTTCTTTCAAGCCATTTTTGGAAGAAAACTATCCGTTGGAGTGTACCTTGTAACAAAATATATCCGTTAGAAATAAATTAAAATAAAAATATTACCATTAGAGCTGATCTGGCAATTTGATTTTTCATTCTAGGTGGGTTGGAGTCGACTCTAACTTTTCTGGAGTCGATTCTAACTCGAAACACTTTAATCCGTTATTTCTGGAGTCGTCTCTGACTTTTCTGGGGTCGACAAGAAACTTTTTTGGAGTCGACTCTAACAGACCCGGAGTCGACTCTAAATCGGGGCCAGAAAAATCAACGTTCTGTTTCTTCTGTGAGAGTCGGCTCTAACAGTCTCGGAGTCGACTCTAACTTCCGTGCCAGATCCAGAGTCGGCTTTGTGATTCTCGGAGTCGACTCTAATGTCTGCAATCTTACCTAGACATTAGATTCGATCCAGAACACGATGTAACTCCTGATTTTGATCATTCAATAGACTTACAATCTGAAACACTTAATCAAAATCATTAGATCCTCTATTAGTTATACTCAAATAGTTTTGTTAATCATCAAAATCATCAATTGGGTCAACAATCTCCCCCTTTTTGATGATAACAAAAACTTTGAGTATATGCATTCAAAAATTCATTCGAACTAAAGATTATAGTCATTTTAAAGCTTAAAACTTTTTAATGAAGGATTTGATGCCAATATTCAAAGTAAACTTTTAAAATTGTGCATGAGTTCAATATAATCCATCAATTATGAACATTTAATCTAAATGTGCAGAAAATTGCAATTGAGCTTGTTGTTAAGCTCCCCCTGCATTGAAAGCTCCCCCTATATAAAATTGAATTTTAATTGAACTGATTAAAATTTCAAGTCTCTTTCTTTTTGCATAAACAATCATTTCTCATTAAAATTTCAAGTCTTTCTTTCTTTTTGCATATTCAACCATCTCTCATTAAAATTTCAAGTCTTTCTTTCTTTGCATATTCAACCATCTCTCCCCCTTTTTTGTTATCAGCAATAAGGAGAGTATTAGATAAAGAAAGTTATTAGAGAAAAATTGTAGGTTCAATAAGACATAGGGATTCAAGCAGTCAATATTTGAAAATGTGAAATTGCATTTCATAAGTAAGAAACATTACATAAGTTGATTCATGTACATTCCAAAATGAAATACATTAGATACTCAAAAATTCCTAAATACAAACTATCAAAATCAAAGTCAAATATGTTTGAATACAATTTTCTTCAAGTGACCTATGATTTCCATTACATCATCTTTTTGAAATTTCTTAAAGTTTTCAAGACAAGCTTCAATCTGTGAGACTGCAAGGTCAATGTCCTTCTTCAGTTGACCAGTTGCATGAACATAAGATCCCGAACCATCAGCAATGCCTTCCATCCTTTCAAAGATTTTGTGAAGTTCAGCACCAAAGGATTCAACAGAATTGCTTATGGAAAAGGAGATCATGTCAAGTCTCGAATTAAGTTCTTCTTTAGCTGATTAAAGTCTTCTTTTAATTGATTAATCTCATGAGATCTCTGACTATCATTCAGCAAGCAAAGCTCTCAACTGACCAATCTGTTCATCAGAGAATCTCCCAGAAGCAGCAATAGACTGATGTGGAGAGGGAACTGTGCTAGGTCCGGCCTCTGAAGGTCCAGCTGTAGATAGTCCCGCAATAAGTGGATCAGGGACTGATGGTCCCGCAGTGGATGGTCCAGGGATATCTTCTACTCTGGCCTCTTCAGCTCTATCTCTTTCAGCTCTTTCTTCTCTTCCTCCTTTCATCCATATACCATTTAACTTCTTGAAGCCCATCCGATGAATAGTAGAAATACTGTAATAGTCAGTGTGCCTTAATTTTCTTAGGGGTTCATTCTCCATAATAAGCACACCTTGGCTTCTAAAGATTAATGTAAGAACCATACCATATGGCAGTGTAGATCTTTTCTTTGTAGCAGCCTCTGCCATATATCCAATCATCATGCCAGCTAAGTTGACTGGCCTTCCAGTAATTATACAATCCATCAAAAGAATGTCTCGCTCCGAGACATACTCAAATCTACCAATTTTTGGAAATAAAATTCTTCCACAAATGTTGTGTAGTAACCTGAGTTCCAGATTTAATTGATTTGCAAGGATTTCCTCAAACTCGGTTACATCCCTCCCTAACATTCTTGTCAATGCTCCACTTCTATCATCATGTTGATATTCCAATACCGATTGTGGGCATTTCCAATAAATTTCCAAGTATTTCAGCGGTTATTGTAACTCTTGTTCCTCTTACAATACTGATTAAACCGCCTTCTCCTCTACTTAAACCATTGTAAAACTCTCTCACTAAGGCTGGATAAGTGGGGATATCTAATGAGCAAATCTTTTTCCACCCCATTTCTTTCAAACATCTTCCTATAGTGAAGCCTTCCGACTCAAAGAAATCAAAATTGACCTTTCTTCCAGTTGTAATAGTCTTACCGGCTAATTGATCAACTTTGGTGAAGAGGGTGAAGGAGGGAATCTTCTTGAGTGGCCGAAGAGGAGGATGGCGTGGGTTGCCTCCGAATCGTGCGTCGCCTCGTTGGAACGGACGCTCCACCGACGAAACCGTGCCTCTTAGGTGCCATTGAGAAGATTGGAATGTTTAATCAAAGGTTTTGAGAAGATTGGGGAAGTTGGAAAGGCTTTGGAACTTTTGGAGAGGTTTTGGGAGACGGATGGAATGATTTGGGGTCGACTCCGCCTTTTTATTTTTGACCTAGTTCGACTTAGAGTCGACTCCCGAAAACTGGGTGTCGGCTCCGAACCAGAAATCTGTCAGCGTTCGAATTAGAGTCGGCTCTACAAAAGCCAGAGTCGGCTCTAATTGCTTAGACAGAACATCAAAAACTAAGGTGTCGACTCCACAAACTGTTAGAGTCGACTCTAACAGTTTCAGAGATAAAAAATCAAGTTTCAAGGATCTGAAACTATTCAAATTAATCATCAAATTCTAGATAAATGTTCCTTAGCAATTGGGGAAACAATGAATCAAGATCTAGATAGATTTCCTTATTGAATATCGAGATTTTTCAAGAAATTAATGAAATCTAGATAGATGTCCTTAAGAGTTTCAGAAAACTATTCCAAAGGATCACAAACTCCTAATTCTCCTCTAAGATAACAAAATCTCTCTTCACTTAAGGGTTTTATAAATATATCTGCCAGTTGTTCTTCAGTATTCATATAATCAAGACAAATTTCATTATTAGCAACATGTTCTCTTATAAAGTGATATCTTATTTCAATATGCTTTGTTCTTGAATGTTGAATTGGATTTTTAGTTAGATTGATTGCACTTGTATTATCACATCTTATAGGTGTCTTATCAAGTGTGATACCATAGTCTTCAAGTTGTCTCTTAATCCATAGGATTTGAGCACAGCAACTTCCAGCTGCAACATATTCTGCTTCAGCAGTAGATAATGCAACCGAATTTTGCTTTTTGCTAAACCATGAGATTAAGTTACTTCCTAAAATTGGCATGCACCACTTGTGCTTTTTCTATCTAACTTACATCCAGCATAATCAGAATCAGAATAAGCAATCAGATTTAATGTTGAGTCTCTAGAATACCATAAACCTACATTTTTTGTTCCACTTAAGTATCTTAGTATTCTTTTAACAGCAATTAAATGTGATTCTTTAGGTTCAGACTGAAATCTAGCACATAAGCAAACAGCAAACATTATGTCTGGTCTACTTGCAGTTAAGTAAAGTAGGGATCCGATTATACCTCGATAATATTTTTGATCAACCTTCTTACCTTCTTCATCTTTGTCCAGCTTGCATGAAGGACTCATTGGTGTTCCGAGGGGTTTGATTGATTCCATACCAAACTTCTTTAGAATTTCTCTTGTGTACTTTGTTTGGTTGATAAAGATTCCCTCTTTGCTTTGTTTGATTTGGAGTCCAAGGAAGAAATTGAGTTCTTCCATCATGCTCATTTCAAATTCTCCCTGCATTAACTTAGCAAACTCTTGACATAGAAGATTGTTAGTAGCACCAAATACAATGTCATCAACATAAATTTGAACTACAAGTAAATCTTTATCTTTTCTTTTCAAAAATAATGTTTTATCAACATTTCCTCTTGTAAAATCATTTTCAATCAAAAATTTACTTAGTCTATCATACCAAGCTCTAGGTGCTTGTTTCAAACCATATAAAGCTTTGTGCAATTTAAAAACGTGATTTGGAAATTCATGATCTTCAAACCCGGTGGTTGTTCCACAAATACTTCTTCATTTATTAATCCATTTAAAAATGCACTTTTGACATCCATTTGAAATAAATTAATGTTCATGTGACATGCAAATGCTNCCAATCATCCAAAGATATTATTCAAAATAGAGTCACCATACTAACACAGCTCCTTCCAAAAGGAGGAACACCTCCTGGGCGGCTCTATATGCTCCCGGACTTCCAATCACCATACCTTGTTCTCATCAAAGAACTCCACATACATTGCGGCTCAAGGAAGAAACGTGCTGCATGCCTAGCCAATAGAGCTTGACGCCTGACCATCAGAGATTGGATCCCAAGGCCCCCTTCTTGAAGTGGCATACAAATCTTATCCCATGATAGAAGGTGGAGACCACGCCCATCTTGCATGGAGGCCCACAGAAAGTCTCTAAAACATCTCTCAATCCTCTTAAGACAGGTAGTAGGGATGACCGCATTCGAAAGCAGATAAAGAGGAAGGGAGGAAAGAACTGACCGGATAATGGTAACTCTAGCCATCATAGATAAGCCGGTGACCTTGCCACCCCTCGATACGCTGATGAATACGCCTCTCCAGATCACATAGTCAGCACACCGGGGAACGTCGACCAGTCATGGGGATCCCCAAATACATAAACCTATCAGTCAGAGTAGAGATACCCAACATACTGGTGATAGCTTCTCTGGTTAATCTGGGGGTCTTCGGGCTAAAGCAAAAGGAAGACTTAAGAAAATTAACCTTCTGACCCGAAACCTGACAGTAACTCTGAAGAATAGAACCAAGAACAACCGCATTTTCACTAGAAGCCCGACCCAGGAAAATACAATCATCGGAAACAGAAGATGTGAGACAGAAGGGCCACCAACTCTTGCCAAAAATGGAACAATAGACCGATCTAGCTGAGCCTGATAGAAAGCTCGAGAAAGATCATCCGCTGCCAGAATGAACAACAGGGGGATAGGGGACACCCCTGGCGTAACCCTACCGAAGAATGGAAGAACGGTCGGGCTCTCATTAATTATAAGAGAGAAAGAAGGACTCTAAATACATGCCATGATCCAATCAATAAACAACTCGTCAAACCCAAACTCCTGAAGAGAGCAGTGCAGGAAGGCCCAACTCAGTCTATGGTAAGCTCTTTCCATATCGAGCTTGACAGCCATAAGACAGCGTCTGGCTGGGGCTTTCTGAAGATAATGCATAAATTCTGAGTAATAAGGACGTTGTCCGAGATGGAACGCCCTCTAATAAATGCCCCTTATTCCTCTGAAATAAGATGGGAATCACCACACGAAAGCGGCTAGCTAAAAGACGAGCACATACCTTGTACAGAGTAGTGCATAAGCGATGGGCCTGAAATGCTAAGGGAGAGAAGCATCGGAGCGCTTGGCACAAGAGTGATAAGAGTCTGGTTCCAATCCAAAGGAATGCATTTAGATTGGAAAACTAACTGGATAGCCTGAACCACCTCTTGCCCCACAATATCCCAATAACGGCGAAAAAAGAAGGGCGGAAACCCATCAGGCCCAGGGGCCTTGTTCGGACCAAGATCCCAAAGGGCCAGGCGAATCTCCTCCACAGTGATCGGCCTGACAAGCCAAGCGTTATCCGCATTGGAAACCTTTCTGGAATCAGAGACCTGAAAAACCGGAGCACCAACCGCAATGGAATCAGTCCATCTAGACTAAAAGAACTGGAAAAGCTGAGATCGAATAGACTGGATGTCCTCCATAAAATTCCCCTCATCATCAGCTAACCTCCGAATCCTATTAGCAGCCCGCCTTCTCAAAGTTGCCTGATGAAAGAATCTGGTATTGCGGTCTCCTTCACTAATCCACTGAACCTTGGACCTCAGCCTCCAAAACATCTCTTGCTGCCGAAGAAGGGAGTGATGGAGAGCGAGATTCTCGCGCAACAAGGAGAGGTCAGAGTCCAAAAGAAATCCGTCCGAATCCTCTTTCCACTGAAGAGCACTAATGTCAGCTTCAACCTGCTCGACTTGCCTAACCAAATCCCCAACCTCCCGTCTGTTCCATCTGAAAAGTCTTTGCCTGGCCAACAGAAGACGTCGAGAAAGCCTATGGACAACATCACCTCTAACACGAAGGTGCCAAATCTGAGAAATAATAGAACGAGCTGCCGAATGAACTGCCCAGAAACGCTCGAATCTAAACTGTTTCCTTTGATGCTGATCGGCCTCCGAAGATATCAAAATGGGACAATGATTAGAAGCGAACCTCGGGAGGTGAGTGACAGTAACAGCCGGGTGCATCTGCAGCCACGGAGCCGTGGCAAGAGCTCTATCCAATCTCTCCCACACACGAGCAGATCCCTGCGATTATTACACCAAGTAAATTGGGGCCCCGAGTACCCCAAATCCATCAGCCCAGAAGACCCAATAAAATTTCTAAATTCAACAATATCAGCAGAACTAGTGAATCTTCTACCCCCCGCTTTTCACCAGCCTCAGAGATACATTTAAAGTCACCGGCAACAATGGAAGGCAACCCTTGGGCAAGGAGGGAAAGAACCTCAGACCAGAGGACCCATCTCTCCCAGAAATCCGTGCTGGCATAGACCGCCGATAGGAGCCAGGGTTAGAAGTCCCCTCAGTGACAACAAGACCGATCTGCTGTTTACACTGATAGAAAGCATCAATCTTGACAGCAGAATTGCGCCAGATGGCCAGAATACCCCCAGACAGCCCCTCAGCCTCCACCGCATAAGAGGACCAAGACCAAGCAATCTATCTTCGAAACCGCTTCAAGCTGTCCCTGACAGCCTAGTTTCTAGAAGAACACATATATCAAAATTATAAAGTTGCAATAATTTACCAAAAGAGGAGCGAAATGAGGGCTTACTAGCACCTCGAACATTCCATATTAAGATCTTCATAAACTAGCTGAGATAGATGGGGAGTCCCCCTGGACCTCAGCCATATCACTATCAGAAAGACACCTAGAAGACCGGGTGCCACCCTTAGGATAAGCCTGCATAACACCTGTATCCCCTTCAGTGTCCCCAGACCTTTGAACATGAACAGATGACAATAAATCATTTCCCTGACCCAAAGAACCTTCAGAGGATGCCTCGCTATCGAGATCAGCAACCCTATCCAGGGTGACCGTACTGTAGGGAGAAATAGTCTCCGAAGCATGCATATTTTTAAAAATTGATAACTATTATCATTGCAGAAATTAAAAGATTACATATTAATCTATCTAATATGCATCAAGATCATATCTTTGCCTATATGTTCAGGGTCGTTTGATCTAAAATATGCATATAAAAACATCAAGATCATATCTTGATCTTCAAGATGACTAGTACACTATTATCTTGAAGCCTGCCTTAAGATCTAGGGATCAAATCACTTACCTTAAGAACAGTAGGTAAATCCTTATTGCTCTGCAGCCGTTCAATCGTCTGGCCTCTAGTATCGTCCACGCAAAGCCCCGAATGATCAGATTTCCTGGAGTGCTAGCTCGCGGAAAAATAGCTTTGCTGATCTTGAATCCTCTCACTTGAATCTTCCTCCAAGATCCACCAAGCTTCCGCTAACACCAGAATCACCAGGATTTTCTATTCTAACATTTTAGAATTACAATCCACAACACTTTAGAATTACAATCCACACAAATCGTGTATTGTTGTTCTATTTTTTGTTGTATGTTGTCTGGTGAGGGAATGCCCTCTATTTATAGTCTCGATTTAGCCTTAACATTTAATTCTGACATTTAAGAATTCGTCGTTTGGTAAAAGCGAAGAGACGCCGAAGGCGTGGCGCTTGGTTTAATTCCGTCATTTGGAGAAAACCAAAGAGACGAGGGATAAATCTGACGTTCGGTAAATAATGTTATGCATTAAATTCTATCTCATGAGATGAGATTTTAGCCATCTTATCATATGAGATCCATATTCGAGAGGTTTGGGTTCTGATCTGAATTTATTTGACTTAACCCACATAGATCATGGTCCAAGCCCAAATCAAATTTGACTAGTCCTAAATCTATTAAATTCAAATCAAGTCTAATTTCAAATCAATATTTGAAATTGACTTGTCCTTCTAATAGACTTAAACCAAATTGAATCTTATTCAATTGTACTTAACCCAATTGAGATAATTCAATCAATCAAATTGATTAATTAAATCATATATGATTCTCAATCGTTGATCAGCAAATAGATCATCCTAGGAAACTTCTATGCGTGTGACTCTCTAGGTTCGAATCTAAGCCGGTAGCATAGAAACAACTTTCTATACAAATCGATGTGCCCATCTAGCAATGGAACCCGACGTCCGGATAGGTCGAAGAGTTGCCGAGCAAACTCCAAGAACCCTAAGAAATAATTACCGTATAATTCATCCTCTTGACCACAAATGCTAAGGATGGCTTAAGAGCCTGTCAACTCTAAATAGCAAATCCATAAAGTGATTTCAACTTTAGTGATCATGTGACTTTCACATGAAGTGCCTTGGCCAAGGTCTTGCTAAATTAAACACAAGCATTTCTCCTTTTAATGGGATAGGTCAAATTCCATCTTGATCCATAACTGACTACCACAAGTACTTGACTGCACCCAGTAACCTTTCGTAGCTGGATTAGAAATCCAGGTGGTCCGGCACTTAAGTATAATGAGTTGCTTGTAAGCCACTGGTTGTGATCTTCAGGTCTGAAGGATACTTATACCTATATCTTCTCGGATTAACTCTTGACAGCAGAGTATCCGAAATGAGTCACGTTCGATGAAATGTACTCCTACACTTTCACCTGTATGTCATACCATGTCTCTACACTCCTTGGTTAAGAGGATAACCAACAAATATGATATACAACATCCTATAATTGATAGTACTATGGCCCTGTCATAGTATATCATTTGGTCGCGAACTCTTTTAAGGAACTTCTAAGATAAATCCTCCTTTATCGTGATGAAGATCCTAAGGGCTTCATTACTTTCAGGAGTATTAAGAAGACGTTCTTGTAATGAATAAACTGCCAAATAACTTTTATTAATATATCAATTATATACAATTTACATCAGCACAATCATCAAATGATTGGCTTTAGGATACAATTTCCAACAAACTCCCACTTAGTCTAAAGCCACTCATTACAGTATCTAATACCCATTTTCAACTTATAGTTGTCAAACTCCTTGATGCTGAGTGCTTTAGTAAATGGATCACCTAGGTTTTCCTTTCCATCAATCTTCTGAAGATTTATGTCATCTCGGTCTACTATTTCTCGAATAAGATGAAACCGGCGCAGTATGTGCTTGGTGCGCTGATGTGCTCGGTTCCTTTGCTTGAGCTATGGCACCAGTGCTGTCACTGTATAACAGGACTGGTTCATCTATGGAAGGTGTCACTCCAAGCTCGAAGATGAACTTTCGCAGCCACACAGCTTCTTTCGCAGCATCTGATGCAGCGATGTACTCTGCCTCGCACACCGAATCTACCACTGTATGTTGCTTGGAACTTTTTCAGCAAACAGCTCCACCATTTAGGATAAACACGAAACCCGATACAATTTTGCTATCATCATGATCTTATTGAAAACTGGAATCAGTATATCCAACAAGTTTCAAATCAGACTCTCCATAGACTAACCACTGGTCCTTAGTATTTTTTAAATACTTAAGGATTGTCTTAACAACTTGCCAGTGTTTTTCTCCTGGATCAGATTGGTATCTACTCACTACTCCTAGTGAGTATGCCACATCTGGTCTTGTACATGTCATGGTGTACATAATCAATCCTACTGCCGAAGCATATGGAATTCGACTCATACGTTCTCTTTCATTAGGAGTTGTCGGACAATCCTTCTTAGAAAGATGAATTCCATGGCCTATCGGAAGATAGCCTTTCTTGGAATTCTCCATGCTAAACCTCTTAGCATTGTGTCAATGTACGTAGATTGGGATAAACCTAGCATCCTCTTAGATCTATCTCTATAGATCTTCATCCCTAGGATGTATGATGCTTCTCTCAGATCTTTCATGGAGAATTGTGATGATAACCATATCTTTATTCCTTGTAATGCAGGGATATCATTCCTGATTAAGAGAATATCATCACATATAATACAAGAAATACAATAACAGAATCGTTAGCCCATTTATAAATGCAAGGTTCTTCTTTATTCTTAATAAAGCCATAAGATTTGATCACTTTATCAAATCGTATGTTCCAACTCCTTAATGCTTGTTTAATTCCATAAATAGACTTCTGTAGCCTGCACACTTTAGACTCGTCTTCAGATATAAAACCTTCAGGCTGTATCATATACACCTGTTCTTCTAAATCACCATTTAGAAAAGCGATTTTAACATCCATCTGCCAATCTCATAATCGAAGTGTGCTGCTATACCTAGCATAATCCGAATGGATTTCAGCATTGCCACAGGAGAAAACGTTTCGTCATAGTCAATACCATAACATTGACGATACCCTTTGGCAATCAGACGTGCTTTATAGGTTTCTACCTTTCCGTTTGCGCCTCTTTTCCTCTTGAAAACCCATTTACACCCTATGGGTTTTATCCCTTCGGGTGGGTCAACTAATGTCCATAAATTATTGTCCTTCATGGAATCAAGTTCGGATTCATGGCATCAAGCCATTTATTAGAGTCAGTCCTTTGCATAGCATCCATATAGGTGATCGGATCCTCGTTGTTCTCATCGAGTTCAACAAGATCATCATTCTGGACCAAGAAGCCCAAGTATATGTCCGGTTGATGTGGTACTCTACCAGATCGCCTTAATGGTGCATCTAAAATGGGTTTTGAGTTTGATCTAATCAACTCAGATTCTAGGGGTTCACTGGTTTGTGTTGTTCCTTCTACTTGATAAACTTCCTCAAGTTCAACATTAGAGTTATTTGTTCCTTCACTAAGGAACTCCTTTTCAAGAAAAACTGCTCTATTACTAATGAACAACTTTTGTTCTTCAGTATTATAGAAGTAATATCCTTTTGTTTCTTTCGGATAGCCGATGAAAAAATATTTGTCAGATTTGGGTTCAAGTTTGTCTGATTTTGCACGTTTCACATAAGCCAGACACCCCCAGACTCTCAGATATGTAATTAGCGGTTTATGTCCATACCACATCTCATGTGGAGTTTTAGAAACAGACTTACTTGGAACCTTATTAAGAATATGACAAGCTGATTCTAATGCGTATCCCCAAAATGATATGGCAGTTTGCAAAACCCATCATGGACCGAACCATGTCTAACAGAGTTCGATTCCTTCTTTCCGACACACCGTTATGTTGCGGTGTTCCAGGAGGAGTCCATTGGGAGAGAATCTCATTCTCCTTTAAATATGTCACAAATTCATTGGAAAGGTATTCGCCTCCTCGATCTGATCGAAGGATCTTAATACATTTTCCTGTTTGTTTTTCTACTTCTTTATGATATAGTTTGAACATTTCAAACGATTCAGATTTATGTCGCATAAGATAGACATAACCGAACATAGAAAGGTTGTCTGTAAATGTAATGAAGTAGTAGTATCCACCTTTGGCACAAGTGCTCATTGATCCACATACATCAGTATGTACTAGACCCAATAGCTCTTTGGCTCTTTCACCTTTTTCAGTAAAAGATGACTTGGTCATTTTACCAAGAAGACATGATTCACAGGTAGTTAATGATTCACAATCATCAATTCGAAGGATGCCCTCCTGAGTTAACCTGTTTAATCTGTTCTTATTGATATGACCCAGCCGATGGTGCCAAAGATAAATATATGTGACATCAGTTGTTCTAGGGCGCTTACTTGATTGGTACACTACATTCACAGGATGTGATAATATATAAATGCCATTAGATAAATGCCCAGTCATTACAGTGACTCCATTCATAATGATATTCAAGTAACATCCTTTATTGAAATTTCATAATTATTTTTGGCCAGAAGGCCTACAGAAATTACGTTCAATAAGAACGTTGGGCAAAAATGACAATCATTTAATATAATGACATTTTTATTGAAAACTATTTCAAGAACTCCTAATGCCAGTACTGGAACTAATCTTCCATCACCGACATTTAGGAATCTTTCATTGTCCTTAAATCTTCTGGTGACCTGTAGTCCCTGCAATGAATTGCAAATGTTAAAAGGACTCCCGGTATCCAATACCCAGGTCTGATTATCATATAGAAAAATTACAAGGTGTTATCATATAAATACCTTGTTGAGCAACATCTTGCTCTTTTTCTTCTTTGGCCTGTTTGGATCAAGTGTGGCAATGTAAAAAGGATAGTTCCTCTTCCAGTGCCCTTGCATCTTGCAGTGAAAGCATTCAACTTGACTTTTATCAACTTTCTTCTTCTGCATCTGACCCCTTATAGATGTCCTAGCATATTGCACCCTTTTATTATTCTTTTTCTTCTTCACTTTCCCAAAGGATTACGCCCTACCTTAGATCCTTCAACCACATTAACCAAACCCTTAGCTGGTTATCCTTCTCAAAGTTCTGTAACAACCCAACAAACCATGGTAGTTGACTGCAGGCTTTGTCATTCAAAAATGAGTAAGGAAAGGTTGGAAGGATGGAGGCAAGGAATTCAGGATCACATCTTTTCCCAACTGCTCATGTAAGGGAAAGCCGAGCTTGCATAGGAGTTTCTATCTTCTCGATCATGTACAATACATGATCAGTGACAGGAGATCCATCTCTCAATCGAGCATTGAAAATAGCACAACTAGTCTTGTGCCTTTCAACATCGTCGGGTGTGCCGAAAGATTCATTCAATGCTTGAATGATTTCTTCTGGCTGAGCATTCTCGAACCAGCGACCGAACTCATCGTTCATTGCTGCTAACATGATACAACGCACGCTAGTTCTATCATTGAGCCACTTCTGATAAGTGTCTCTCTCAAAACTTTGGGTGTTTGCATCAGGTATCTTTGGTGCAGGATTATTCAGAATATATAGAATCCTTTCATGCTCAAGGACGATCTTGAGTTTTCTAAACCAGCTATTGAAATTGGAACCATTCAATTTGTCACTATCCAATAGGGACCTTAATGATAATTAGTGGCCATGTTCTGCATAAGGAAAAACTAAAGTTTATTAGTATATAAATTGATTCAGTCTAAAGACTTGGACTTTAGTCTAAAGATTCTTCCACTATTTTATTCAAATTGGCAGCCTCTACACCCTAATTCGAAGAATTATTCTTAATTCTTTAGCGGGCACTAAGATCTACATAAACTACATACAGGCCCAAGTGAAGCTTGGCTAACCCATATGCATCTAAGAGTACGTTCAAAACCAATTATTTCCCCAAACAATTCTTAGTGTTCAGTTTTGCCCCAAGTACCTCTTCAGCAGGCATGAAGTGCCTCCACTGAAAGTTCTGGTTAGGTCCAACCATTAAATGATATAATCAGTGTAACCTATCAATAGACAACCAAGCCCGAATGAAGCTCGGCTCACCTGACTGTTTATTTAATAGTTACGCTGACTTATCAATAATGAATGATAATTCCGATGGTTGACAAGCACCAGGCATGGAGTGCCTCCAATGATTATCAAGACATCGGACTCATTATCACCCACCTTAATGGGAGGCTATGATCTAGTTATCATATAACTATTTCATTTTAAGGACATAATAATTTTAGAGGATTTTAATAATATGAAGATAAATTGACTAATCAAGTTCTCCCACTGAATCTATGAAATCGGTAGAATGAAACAAGATTAAGTCAGGTTAAGTGGCACCTAAATCAGTCATACTGATATCTTTACAGGCATGGGTCACCCGAATCAGGTAAATGATCTGAATCATAAATGGTTCACCACAATGACCAGGTGAGAGAGATCGATGGGAGGGATATGCCATTAACTCGTTAAAGACGCATCAATACGAGTAGCTCCCAATTAAAAACCATTCGATCGTTGATCCTAGAGCAACTTGCCATCCCACCTTGACATCATATGGTTAACCAATTCTGATTTGACCATCTAATAAATTCATGCTCAACCACGGAGCCTAATCTACTTCCATTTGGTTTAATCAAAGAGAAGGACTTGATCAACTACAACTATTATTTGATTTAGAGCAGTCTAACCTAATCTAATTAGATTTGAATAAATACTCTTTTAGTCCAGTTGATTTAAACCTTAGAGTCTAACCCTTTATGAACCCGATTAGCTAACCCAAATGATTAAATATATTTCATGTTAACATGTCATATATTTCAATAAAGCATAATGTTACTACTCATAATTCCTATATTTAGATCATATCTATAAAAAAAAATTATGAACTAATATTTGACATTCAAATAAAACTCTCATAAATATTTGTATATTTTATAACATAGACATCATGCCATCATATATCATATCTATGTTTTTATACTAACATGCAAATATTATGGTTTTATACAACATCAATATGTATCAAATATAAAATATCTTTTGAGAGTGTGTGTAATCTATGTTTTGATGCCAAAGCACAATTTAAATTTTCTTTAAATAAAGCATCAACGATAAAACAATCGCACAGCAATATGTCACAGAATACCTCATTGAATGGGTAATTCAGATTTTCAATCCACCTATGACCATATGGCCTTGTGATAAGTTTTAGCCATAATTACATAATTAATGAGAATATTAATTTACATGCAATAAATTAGATCATTAATGAAACCATGGCTCTGATACCATTTGTAGGGAGAAATAGTCTCCGAGGCATGCATATTTTTAAAAATTGATAACTATTATCATTGCGGAAATTAAAAGATTACATATTAATCTATCTAATATGCATCAAGATCATATCTTTGCCTATATATTCAGAGTCGTTTGATCTAAATATGCATATAAAAACATCAAGATCATATCTTGATCTTCAAGATGACTAGTCACACTATTATCTTGAAGCCTGCCTTAAGATCTAGGGATCAAATCACTTACCTTAAGAACAGTAGGTAAATCCTTATTGCTCTGCAGTCGTTCAATCGTCCGGCCTCTAGTATCGTCCACGCGAATCCCCGAATGATCAGATTTCTGGGAGTGCTAGCTCGCAGAAAAATAGCTTTGCTGATCTTGAATCCTCTCACTTGAATCTTCCTCCAAGATCTTTCGCTAACACCAGAATCACCAGGATTTTCTATTCTAACATTTTAGAATTACAATCCATAACAATTTAGAATTACAATCCATGACAAATCGTGTATTGTTATTCTATTTTTTGTTTTGTGTCTCTGGTAAGGGAATGCCCTCTATTTATAGTCTTGATTTAGCCTTAACATTTAATTCTGACATTTAAGAATCCGTCGTTTGGCAAAACCAAAGAGACACCGAAGGCGCAGCGCTTGGTTTTAATTCGGTCGTTCGGAGAAAACCAAAGAGACAAGGGATAAATCAGACGTTCGGTAAATAAATGTCATGCATTAAATTCTATCTCATGAGATGAGATTTTAGCCATCTCATTATATGAGATCCATATTCGAGAGGTTTGGGTTCTGATCTGAATTATTTGACTTAACTCACATAGATCATGGTCCAAGCCCAAATCAAATTTGGCTAGTCCTAAATCTATTTAAATTCAAATCAAGTCTAATTTCAAATATTTGAAATTGACTTATCCTTCTAATAGACTTAAACCAAATTGAATCTTATTCAATTGTACTTAACCCAATTGAGATAATTCAATCAATCAAATTGATTAATTAAATCATATACGATTCTCAATCGTTGATCAGCAAATAGATTATCATAGGAAACTTCTATGCGTGTGACTCTCTAGGTTTGAACCTAAGCCGGTAGCATAGAAACAACTTTCTATACTAATCGATGTGCCCATCTAGCAATGGAACCCGACGTCCGGATATGTCGAAGAGTTGCCGAGCAAACTCCAAGAACCCTAAGAAACAGTTACCGTATAATTCATCCTCTGACCACAAATGCTAAGGATGGCTTAAGAGCCTGTCAACCCTAAATAGCAAATCCATAAAGTGATTTCAACTTTAGTGATCATGTGACTTTCACATGAAGTGCCTTGGCCAAGGTCTTGCTAAATTGAAACACAAGCATTTCTTCTTTTAATAGGATAGGTCAAATTCCATCTTGATCCACAACTGACTACCACAAGTACTTGACTGCACCCAGTAACCTTTCGTAGCTGGATTAGAAATCCAGGTGGTCCGACACCTAAGTACAATGAGTTGCTTGTAAGCCACTGGTTGTGATCTTCAGGTCTGAAGGATACTTATACCTATATCTTCTCGGATTAACTCTTGACAGCAGAGTATCCGAAAATGAGTCACGTTCGATGAAATGTACTCCTACACTTTCACCTGTATGTCATACCAGTGTCTCTACACTCCTTGGTTAAGAGGATAACCAACAAATATGATATACAACATCCTATAATTGATAGTACTATGGCCCTGTCATAGTATATCATTTGGTCGCGAACTCTTTTAAGGAACTTCTAAGATAAATCCTCCTTTATCGTGATGAAGATCCTAAGGGCTTCATTACTTTCAGGAGTATTAAGAAGATGTTCTTGTAATGAATAAACTGCCAAATAACTTTTATTATATATCAATTTATATACAATTTACATCAGCACAATCATCAAATGATTGGCTTTAGGATACAATTCCCAACACGTACCAACCCTCGGACCCTTGGTCAAACAGCAAGAGGGTTGGTTCGGTCTAGCTGAAGAAGGAATTAGATCTATTTTGCTTTTGGGGTTGGAGCCCTTAGCTTTGCCCTTTCTCTTCTCCAATTTGGATACAGACCTAGGCGGCACACTGTCGACCGGCCTGGCATGCTTGAGGGGCCCTGGACCGGCATCCACTTTCTTGGACTGCTCCCAGTCATTGGAAACCAGTCCTAGAGAGGCAAATGGATTTGATGAAGCAAAAGATTGGGACTTTGAATGATCAGAGGCCACATTCAGACACTGTTTCTGCTTTCTCTTATCAAATTCCTTAAAACCGGCACGCTGCAGAAAGACTGGCACGGCTATCTGAGCCGAATCACCCTTATCTCCTCCTTGCTTCAGACTGGCCGAACCATTGATCGAAGACACAGGGAGGCGTCTGCGAGCTACTTTCGCCGGAACCTGCCACCCCTCCGGCACACCCGACTTCGCTAGAACAGGCTGAGAAGCAGAGCTAGGAGGAGAGGCTGACGGAGGAGGCTTCGACATGGGACAGCAACACTTCTCCGTTGACGAACAACAGACATCCACGGCCCAAAGACCGGACCATAGGCTTCATCCTCACCCTCAGCCATGGCCAGCGGCGAGCACGACCCCTTCAAATGCAAGGATCCACAACTCAGGCATATCCCCTCCAAGGATTCAAAGATGAACTACTGCCAAAACGGCCCCCGGATCCCCTGAACCCTCGTCCCTGGCCTCAGGGAATGGCAGAGGTCAACACGCACAGTAACCCTCGCATAGCCGCCCCTGTTCTTCGACTGAGTGGCAGCATCAGCGCCGAAGAAACTCCAGCAGGCTCCATGATTGCTTTAAGAATATCATCCCTCCAGAACTCCATTGGTAGATTGGGCAGTCTCACCCAAACCAGAGTCAAAGCAATGGAGTCCACGGCCGGGAAGAACTCCGGTTTCCAAGCCTTCGTCCCAACAATCTGACCATTAACCATCCACGGCCGGTTAAGAACCAGGTTGCACGCCGCTGGGTCTTCAAACCGAAAAATATGGCACCGATGCGCCAAGCTAATCGGGACGATGGCGCCTTGGATCCCAGCTCTTCTGAACTCCCTAAGGTAAGCTTCAGTCGGCACCCAGCGAAGGAAAGAGCGGGCGAGAACAGCCCTCCTCTGCCACCCCGACATCTCCTCTTCCAGCATTGGCTCCGGGACACGAACGACATCCGGAAACCGAGCAACCAGCCTCGCCACCTCCACCGGCGAAGGGGACGAAGATATCCATTTGAACCCCTGCTCCACAGCCCGATTCCTAGGAGCCCTACCACCCTCAATCCCATCCGACGCCATGGGAAGACAGGGATTAACCAGATGAACGTCTACCTAGAGTCTCTTCCCCAGGCGGCGAAGATCGCCGGAGATCAGGGAGGGCGATGGCCGTAACACCAATCTCAAAGCACAGCATAAACAAGAACAGGAGCAGCGATCGCACGATTCTCAAAGCATAGGCTTACAAAGAGTTCGAGTTGTCTTCGCATGGCATGTTTTATCTGAACAGCAGAACTCAGACTGTTTTAGGATATGTTGTTAAATGACTCCTCCTCGTGAAACTTTATTGATTGGTTGCAAGGTCATCAATATGTTGTTATCTTTAATACTCAAATGGATTGGGGTTTCCTTGGTTCTTTTGGACCTATATTCTCTGTGCTTGAAGTTAATTTTGATGGTGCTGTAAATTATTTTATAGCTGCAGTGGTTTTGTTATTAGAGGTTACAGAGATCGTTTTGATTTTTATTACCAAAAGGAAATTGACTTAAATTACAGTCCCCATTGGAGATATCCATTAAGTGGAAGGGTTAATGTACTACAATTTTAAAAAGTTCATGCAATCCTTATTAGTGTAATCCTTCCAAGATATATGGTAGGATTAAAGGATCAATTTCTCATCTACAGAGAAGACGACCAGTGTTACATTGGTTAATAGCTTCAAATGCTTTGTAATCTAATCTTTCTTTTGAAGTTGATGGTATTGTACCGTCTTAGTTAGCCAAACTTGTGATTGCTCGTGCCTATGGTTGTATTCTTTTGTGAGAGGTTAATTAATTTGGCTGTAGGCCTTCTTGTAATTAATTGAAATTAATTTGACTATAAGTTTGTATTCAAATAATAATAATAATAATAATTTTTCGTTGTAACGTTCGTTTATTCATTTTCAAGTTATCTAGCGAAAGGCAAATGAAAGGCAAATTATTGTTATTGTTGCGGCCGAATCACGTATGATGAACGTCGAGCAGGCTTGGATCACCGTGTGCGCAGATAGGCCGCCGTCTTCCTCCTGGAGCCTGCAAAAAGTCCCGGACCGGTGGTTCCGGTGGGGACCCTCCGACGCCCAAGTTAGTGAGTCGTCGAACAGGGATATGATTTTGTAGAATTGTTCTAGAGGAAGTTTCAGAGAGAGTCCCTTTGCATGGAGCAAGGGTCCTCTTTTTATACCTGTTGGGGATCCCGTTTACCTTGGTCTGTTGGAACCGTCGAATCCGTCCTGTTGCAATGTTTCATTGAACGGCAAGTCATTGGACTGTTGCTGGATAAGGGCCGCTTATAGCGGTAACTGCCTATCAAGCTAACACTTGCCCGTGATTTTGGTGAGCGAGGTGTTTAGATTCCGGGGTCGGCTGTACGAAATGTGTGGGAGATGCTGCGGGCCGACGCTAGGGGCCGATGCCGAAGACCGGAGCCAATGCGGGAGGCCGGAGTCAAAGTTCCAGCGCAGGAGGTCGGAGCTGAGGACCGACACTGGAAGCCGACACTGGAAGCCGGCGCTGAAGACCGACACTGGAGGCCGGCACTAGAGGCCGACGCGGGTCGTTAGTCTTTGGTGTTAACGTATAACTTTGATGCCGATGCTGGGTGTCGGTCTTTGGTACTGTTGCTGGAGGCCGATGCTGGAGGCCGACGCTGAAGGACGGCGTTGGAGGCCGTCGCTGGAGGACGGCGCTGGAGGCCGACGCTGGAAGCCGGCGCTGGAGGCTTTGGGTTTTGTTGTCACATCATTGCTTTCGAAAACCGCGCAGAAGATAATACTACCCCGGGGAGACGGCCAGCCGTATCAGATGCCCCCCCGCCCCTGAGATGGGTGAGCGCTTACTTACCCGCGAAAGGGGTGTGGATATCCTCTAGGCGGCCAGCTCTTGCGCCATTATTTCGCCTTTGTTGGGATTAGGGAGGATTTCCCTCGGGCAGTGCTACGAAAAGGCGAACGGTATCATTGCGATGAGGTTAACCCCCCTTTTCACTGGTGGTTTTTTCGAGCTTATCGCATTGGCAGGTCATCGAAGCGCCTCCCAATTGAAGATAGACGCATGGTCAGATCGGGCGATCGTGGGGTGTTTCGAAGTGGCGTCATGAGGACAAATAGCCCTTATCTTCATATCTTCCCTACTTCTTCCGCCGTTGCCCCCTTTTGAGTCCGCCAGCGCTTCAACCTCTCGTCCATTCTCTCCGAGCTCTGTCCTTTGCCCGAGTTTTTCTTTTCAGGTTAGTGCCCATGGCTTCCTCTCCTTCTTGTTCCATTTCCGGTTCCTGGGGGGGTTCTCACCATCCTTCCCAGACTTCGATTCTCTGTCCAGCCAATGGTCCACTCCTTCCTCTAACCACTCACCGGAGCCACAACCAGTCAATCGTCCCTTACCTGGGACTCGTCCGGCCGGCGAGTGGACTTCCATCCGGAGCTGGTCGGCGGTTGCTGGTCCTTCTAGGGTTGCCAAGGAGTCCCCCGAAGGGACTGCGTCCTCCATGTCTGCTCAAGACATAGCCAACCTAAGGGCCAGGTATGGCTTTCCTCCCGATCTTCATCTGTTCTTCCCCACGCCTAACGACAGGGTAACCTCTTCCGACCGGAAGGGTTGCCTTGTACGGAGCCTTTTTTAAGGCCGGGCTCCGGTTACCGATCCATCCTTTCATTCTTAATCTTTTAGACCGTTACTCCTTAACACCTTCCCAACTAGTGCCCAACTCCATCCGAACCATTGTTGGTTTTTTAGTACTCTGCCACCTGCAGGGTATTGAGGCTAGTATTTCCCTATTCCGCAGTTTCTATACCCTTCGCAAACAGTCGGGGTGGTGGTCCTTCACCCCTAGGTCCAATAGGATTCTTAAACTGTGCCTTCCTTCCTCCGTTAAAGGGTGGAAGGACAAGTTTTTCTTTGCGGACATCAGCGGGGTTCGTGGAAGCTGGGGAATACCCAACATCGACGCCAATAGGGACCCCTCCATCCTTCCCGAGACCGGGTGGCGTTCGGGCAGCTCCTGACTGCCGACATTCCTCGGTGTAATAAACTTCTAGCCGAGGAGAATCTTCACCGTGCCGGTCTAATTCCCGCAAGGGGTGAGCACTAGACTACTCGCCTCTTCTCCTATGCTTCTCTTTTTCTTCTTTTTTTTTTTTTTTTTTTTTAACTATCCTTCGATTGTGTAGGGATGGCGCCGACGCTGCATAAGCTTAAACAGGTAGCCGCCAAGAAGAGGAAGGCGGCCGGGACTGCGCCTCCCGTCGAAGTAAGGGCCGCCGCTAAAGTTCCCAGGAGGGCCGACACTGGGAGGGTTGGCGCCAGGGAGACCGACGCTGGGGAGGTCGACACCGGAGGGGCTAGAGTCGCGAGGCCCCTCCGTGCCAAGGTCTTGAAGAAGGGCGGCCCCAAAAGGGCCGACGCTGAGGGGGCAGAGGCCCCGGGGGCCAAAACAGTGGAGTCCTTGCGCGTAAGCGAGGCGGCTCAAATCCAAGCCGACGAACCCACCACGGCAGACGCGGCGAGGGTCGAGGCTGGTGAGGCGGAACGGAACCCACCAGAGGGAGAATCTCTAGCTTCGGCTCCTCCGATTATCTTGCTCGATTTATCTCCCGAGGGGAAGACGCCGTCTCTCACGCTCAAGGAGATGGACAAAACTTCGGCAGCAACAGTGGCGATTCCAACCGCGGCCCTGCCCCCCGCGGGGGCGACAGCCGAAGCGCCTCCGCCAGCGAAAGAGCCGGAGGCAGCGGGCTCAGAGGCGGAATCAGCCTCTGTAGAGCCGACGCCCAGGGAAGGGATGGGCGTCAATCCTTCCTTCCAGTCGCTGCTGGCAAACCATGGCCGCTGGGCTGCACGGATCATAGAAGAAGCCTCGGTGGACGAGGTGCAAGAATACCTCCGGAGTCAGGGGAGAGGCGCCTTCTTCCGCGAAGCATCGGTGGCGCATCTCTGGGTGAGCTTCTGCGCCACTATCATCTCTTTCCTTTTCTTTTCTTTTTCTCATTCTGACGTTCCTTCCAGGCCCTGAATTCTCTTGTCGCTCTTAAAAACCTTTGGACCTTAAGCGATACCGCCGTCGAACAAGCACATGAGGAGATGTTGTCCCTCCAGATCAAGGAGAAGTCGGCAATGGCTCTGGAGGACGTCCGGGCTACCCTGAAGGGTGAGGTTGATGCCGCCCGGCTACGAGCCGAAAAGGCAGAGTACGCGCTGGAGGTTGCTCAGCGCCGCGCCGCCAATGAGCTAGATAACGCTCAGGTAGCCGAGGAGAAACAGAAAGCGGCCGAAGAGAAGTTGGTGGCGGCAGAACTGGAGGTGTGCGTCTTGAAGACCCAATTAAGCGCTGAGCCAGCGCAGCCAAGAAGCCACCCGCCAATATGTAACTAAAATTGCGGGTCTGGAGGCGACAGTGGCGGAGGCCCAGAGGAGGGCCATCGAGGCTGAAAAGAAGGGGGCCGAGGCCGTAGAAGATTATAAGAAATCCGAAGCCTTCGATAATGAAGTGGCCGAGTCAGCGGCGCTAGCTTATGACGTCGGCTTCCAAGATTGTAAAGATAAAATCCAGGAGCTTTATGACCTGAAGGATATCGAGGGGCTGAAGCCCGACGATGTCCCTGAGGATGATGCCCCGGCTCCGGATGGTCATTAACAGCTTTTGGTTTTTCTCCTTGTATTGGTTGTGCCTGACCTGAGTCGGCAATTTTGTAACCTTTACTTTCAATGAATGTTTTCAATCTCTTTCACCCTTTCGCTTCATTTGTTCAAACTGCTGTGAAACTGCCAATTGATAGGATCATGTACAGTAGGTCACGCTAAATAGGACGCGAGCCGTGACGCTGTCAAGTGTTGACAAGGCCAATATTCGGTGGTAATGCGGGTGTCAGTTGCTATTGCCAACGTTGGGCGCTGGTCATAGTGTCAACGCGTAGTTGATCTTTTGTGGCCGACGCTGGACGTCGGTCTTAGGTGCCAACGCGTAGTGGTCTTTTGCTGCCGACGCTGGACGCCGATCTTAGGTGCCAACGCGTAGTTGGTCTTTATTGCCGACGCCAGGTGCCGGTCTTTGCCGACGCTGGGCGCCGATCTTTGGTGCCAACGCGGAGTCTTTGTTGCCGACGCTGGGCGCCTGTCTTATGTTGCCGATGCTGGCGCCGATCTTTGGTGCCAATGCGGAGTTGGTCTTTTGTTGCCGACGCTGGCGCCGGTCTTATGTTGCCGACGCTGGGCGCCGGTCTTAGGTTGCCGACGCTGGGCGCCGGTCTTAGGTGCCAATGCGTAGTTGGTCTTTTGTGCCGATGCTGGACGCCGGTCTTAGGTGCCAACGCGTGGTTGGTCTTCCTTGCCGACGCTGGACGTCGGTCTTGGGTGCCAACACGTAGTTGGTCTTTTGCTGCCGACGCTGGACGCCGGTCTTAGTTGCCAACGCGTGGTTGGTCTTCATTGCCGACGCTGGACGCCGGTCTTAGGTGCCAACACGTAGTTGGTCTTTTGCTGCCGACGCTGGACGCCGGTCTTAGGTGCCAATGCGTGGTTGGTCTTCATTGCCGACGCTGGACGCCGGTCTTAGGTGCCAACACGTAGTTGGTCTTTTGTTGCCGACGATGGCGCCGGTCTTATGTTGCCGACGCTGGGCGCCGGTCTTAGGTGCCAACGCGTAGTTGGTCTTTTGCTGCCGATGATGGCGCCGGTTATGTTGCCGACGCTGGGCGCCGGTCTTAGGTGCCAACGCGTAGTTGGTCTTTTGCTGCCGACACTGGACGCCGGTCTTAGGTGCCAATGCGTGTTGGTCTTTTGCCGACGCTGGACGCCGATCTTGGGTGCCAACACGTAGTTGGTCTTTTGCTGCCGACGCTGGACGCCGGTCTTAGGTGCCAACGTGGTTGGTCTTCATTGCCGACGCTGGATGCCGGTCTTAGGTGCCAACACGTAGTTGGTCTTTTGTTGCCGACGATGGCGCCGGTCTTATGTTGCCGACGCTGGGCGCCGGTCTTAGGTGCCAACACGTAGTTGGTCTTTTGTTAAACATACTCATTCAAAAATAAGGACATGTTTATTATTATGCATCAAACAGATTAAATTAACAATATGGAGTTCTATTGATAGTACCGGCGTAAATTATCGGCATTCCAAGTTCGAGGGAGCAGTTTCCGTCTAGCTCTTCTACTTTATACGCCCCATGGTGGAGCACCTCCTTGACACGGTATGGTCCTTCCCATTTTGGTGCTAGCTTGCCCCCTTCCGTTGGCTTGGACACTTCAGCTCTTCGTAGGACAAGGTCTCCGGCCGGAATGTCTTGGGTCGCACCCGAGAGTTGTAGTGCTTGGCCACTCGCTGACGGAATGCTGCCATGCGAAGCTGCGCCTGATCTCGCAGTTCTTCCACCAAATCCAGATCAGCCCTTAGCTGGTTTGAGTTGCTTTCTTCATGGTACAATTTCGTCCGAGGGCTAGGAGCTCCTATTTCCACGGGGATTACGCCTCGGTCCCAAAGACCAAGCTGAAAGGGGTTTCCCCTGTAGGTGCTCGTGGCGTCGTGTGGTAGGCCCACAGCACACTGGAAAGTTCTTCACCCAGCGCCCTTTGCAGCTATCTAGCCGAGCCCTGAGTCCTTGGAGGATGATGCGATTAGTCACTTCTGCAGCGCCGTTTGTTTGGGGATGTCCCACGGAGGTGAATCGATGGTGGATGCCCAGGCCATCACAGAATTCTCGGAAGGCAGCATTATCAAACTGTCGGCCATTGTCCGTAACGAGGGTGTGCGGTAGCCCGAACCGGCATACTACAGATTTCCAGAAGAAATTCCTTACTTTGGCTTCCGTGATCTTAGCAAGAGCTTCCGCCTCGATCCATTTAGTAAAATGGTCGACTGCCACCACTAGGAACTTGCGTTGTCCGGAGGCAGGAGGGAATGGTCCCAGAATATCCATGCCCCACTGTGCGAAGGGCCATGGTGCTGCTAGAGGGGTCAATTGAGACGCCGGTTGATGTTGAATGTTGGCATGCCGCTGGCAGGTGTCACATCTTTTAACGAGCTCGGAGGCATCCTCCTTCATTGTCAGCCAGTAATACCCTTGACGTAAAGCTTTATATGCAAGAGCCCTGCCCCCCAGGTGGTTTCCGCATATCCCTTCGTGTATCTCCCGCAATATAATTGGCATCGGTAGGACCGACACATCTGAGAACAGGGTATGAGAACGACCTTCGATAGAGCTTTCCCTCCATAATAAAAAACTTCGAGGCCCGCCTTTTCAGCTTCCTAGCTTCGGCAGCGTCTTCTGGAAGGGTGCTTCAGTGAAGAACCGAACATAGGCGTCCATCCAGGAGGGCTCCTGCTCCACCGGTGCCATTTCTCTTGGTACCTCAATGCTTGGGGCTTCTAAGTGCTCCACATAAGCCTTTCCCAACATTGCGTCAGCCGAGGCGGCGAGATGGGATAGGGCGTCGGCTCTAGCATTCTCTTGTCGAGGAATGTAGCTGACGCTGAAGTGAGTGAATGGGGAAACCATTGAGTGCACCGCGTCTAAGTAGCAGGCCATGATGGGATCCTTTGCCTCGTACTCCTTGTAATCTGGCCGGCAACTAGTTGGGAGTCGGTAAAAGCTCTAAAGCGTTTCACCCCAAGCTCGCGAGCCAATCTTACTCCGGATAACAAAGCTTCATATTCCGCCTGATTGTTAGTGGCTGGAAAGAGGAAGCGAAGTGCACATTCAGTCACAACCCCATCCGAGTTGGCCAAGATGAGGCCTGCTCCGCTCCCTTGAGAGTTAGATGCCCCATCCACATGGAGAACCCACTCATCTTCGCTGGTTCCGGGGGGCTGAATGTCCGTGGGAGGTTCTTCAGGTGGCTCCATTCCCCAAGTACATTCAACCAAAAATCTGCCAGAACTTGGGACTTCATGGCCGACCGGGGGCGGAAAGATATATCGAACTCCCCCAGCTTGAGGGCCCACCTTGCCAGCCGGCCGGAAGTATCTGGACGAGCCAGAACCGCCTTCAGAGGCTGGTCTGTGATCACCGCGATCGGGTGGGCTTGGAAATATGGCCGCAGTCGCTGGGCAGACACGATCAATGAGAAGACGATTTTTCCATGTTTGAGTAGCGGGTCTATGCATCATGAAGTACCTTACTCGTATAATATACTGGCCTTTGCGTGCCGTTAGTGTCCATACGGACTAGCACGGAGCTAACAGCCTCAGGAGAGGCCGCAAGGTATAGAAGGAGCTATTCTTCGCTCATCGGCTTGGCTAGCAGTGGCGGGGTAGATAAGAATGTCTTTAACCCTTCGAACGCCTCCTGGCATTCTTTGGTCCACTCGAACTCGTTGATTCGGCGCCTTGAAGAAAGGCAGACACCTTTCAGCAGACTTGGATAGGAAGCGGCTTAGGGCGGCTACTCTCCCCGTCAAGCGTTGTACTTCCTTCTTATTGGCAGGAGGCCTCATGTCCAAGATGGCTTGGACTTTGTCTGGGTTTGCTTCGATCCCCCTCCGGGTCACCATGAAACCCAAAAACTTCCCAGCGGTCACCCCGAATGCACATTTGCGAGGGTTTAGCTTCATCTGGTACCGACGAAGGCTGTCAAAAGTTTCTACTAGGTCCGCAATGTGGTCACCGGCATGAATGCTTTTTGTTAGCATGTCGTCCACGTACACTTCCATATTACGTCCTATCTGACCTTCGAAGACCTTGTTCATCAACCTCTGGTAAGTAGCTCCCGCATTCTTTAACCCGAAAGGCATTACCTTGTAGCAATACAGCCCCTTTTCGGTTATGAAGGAGGTAGCTTCTTCATCCGCCGGGTTCATCCGGATCTGGTTGTATCCAGAGAAAGCATCCATGAAGCTAAGAACCTCATGGTCGGATGTAGCGTCCACCAGTTGATCGATTCGAGGCAGGGGGAAGCTGTCTTTGGGGCACGCCTTGTTGAGGTCGGTGAAGTCTACGCACATTCTCCAACTTCCGTTGGCTTTGCAGACCAGAACCACATTAGCCAACCATTCGGGGTAGTGTACCTTCCGAATATGGCCTGCAGCCATTAACTTTCGGATCTCCTCGTCGATAGCTTTCTGCCTGTCCGGAGCGAAGTTTCTCTTTTTCTGTCGGACCGGCCGACACCCTGACTTGAGGTTAAGTTGGTGGGTGATTACTTCTTCAGGGACGCCCGGCATGTCTGAGGATGACCATGCGAAAACGTCCGTGTTGGCCCGTAGGAAGGTAAGAAGTTGATGACGTACTTCCTCCGAGAGCGATGCCCCAGCTGAACAGTCCTTGCTGGGTCATCATCCAAGGGGAGGGTTAGAAGGTGCTCTGCCGGCTCTCCCCTTTTTCCCAACTCCCTAGGATCGAGTGACTCAGAGGCTGTTGCTTATTCTGCGTTCAGCGGGCTGGGTGACAGATGGTAGCAAGGCGGAAGTGGGCTTTGCTCCCCCTTCATTTCTCCGATCCCTTCGTTGGTGGGAAACCTTACCAATAATCTCTTAGTGGAGATCACGGCATCTAGTAGATTCAGCCCCGGCCTTCCCAAGATGGCGTTATAAGCCAGCGGGATCCGGACCACCAAGAAGTTTATGACCACGGTGCTCTGACATAGAGGAGTTCCAGCCGTGACCGGAGAGCAATTTCGCCTTCGACGTTCACTGAGTCTCCCGTGAAGCCCATTAGCGGTGTGGCAACAGGTCGGAGTAAAAACCTTGACAAGTTCATCCGAACAAAAGCCTCGTAACTTAAGACATCCACAGAGCTCCCACTATCAATTAGAATTCTTTTTACAGGGTGTTTAGCTATAGTCATGGACACCACGACGCTGTCGTCATGCTTATTAACTACCCCATCTAGATCCTTTCCGAAGAAAGGTATTACAGAGTCTATTCCCTCTCGCGGTCTCTTTCGAACCACCATCCGTTCCCCAAGAGATCATAGCTATGGTCTTTTCAGTTGGGGTATTATCCACACCAGCCGGGCGACCTGGGTGTACCGCGGGGCCCGTCGCGGGGAGATTCCTCCTTCGAACAAACTTGCCCAGGTGGCCTTGCTGAACCAGCTCCTAGATGGCCTTTTTTAGATGGCGGCAGTCTTCGGTGTCGTGGCCATAATCCCGGTGGTACCGGCAGTAAAACTCCTTGTTGCGTGGGCCTCCGGACTTCAAGGGAGCCGGACGCTTGAAATACGGTTCCTCCTCGATCTCCAGTAGGATGTGGGAGATGGGAGCCATGTGGGGAGTGAACTGTTCTTTAGGAATCAGCGCCTGTGGCCGGCGATCTGAGCATCGTGGGGGCTCGGGCCTCCAAGGTTGTGCACCAGCGCGGTCAGAAGGCGGCGGTTTATTACCGGGGTTCTTGTCAACTTCTCTCCTGGAAGAATCCACTTCGTCAGCGCGGATGTACTTCTGCGCCCGGCTCAGAAGCTCGGCGTAGGAATGCGGAGGCTTCTTATCCAGGGAGTAGGCGAATCTGGATGGGCGAAGTCCTCTTTTCAGGGCCAAGGTGGCTACAGAGTCTTCCAGGTTGTACACCTCCAACGCCGCTTCCTTAAATCGGGCGATGAAATCCTTTAGGGTCTCGCCGCTCTTCTGCTGGACCGCGAAGAGACTATCTGCAACTCGTGGGATCTTTCGAGAGGCATCAAAATGAGCCAGGAAGGATCGCTCAAGTTGTCGAAATGAGTTGATGCTGCGTGGAGGCAGACGGGAGTACCACGCGCGCCGCCTTGCGGAGCGTGGCCGGGAAGGCGACGCACAGAAGGGAGTCCATCGCTCCCTGGACCTGCATGAGGACCTTATAGCTTTCCAGATGGTCCAGGGGTCCGTCGTTCCATCATATGGATCCAACTGGGGGAGACGGAACCGGGGAGGAACCGGTTCCTCCATGATACGGCGAGAAAGCGGTGGGCGATGCTCATACTCGGCCGCGTAAGGATCGGCGATCCGGCGGCTGAGCTCGTCCAACCGTCGATGATAATCGTCGAGCCTTTGCTCAGTCCGACGGGTGATTTTTCGGGGAGTGCCATCTCGAGATGAGTCGGAAGAAGGAGCTGAAGGAGATCGCCGGTTCAAAGAACGCGCCCGCTTGGATTCTTTTTCCTCCAGTCGATGACGGGAACGACCGGAGCGGCGAGAGGGAGACCGTCGTCGCTTCGAGGTCCCTTGGTGATGAGGTTCGGGGGGTGAGCGATGAGAGACCTCAGGCGGGGTCCCTCCTTGGTGAGACTGAGCTGTTCCTCGCACCCCTTCGTCCAACACAGGGGTTGAGTTGCAGCAGTCACATAACGCTCTTGCAGCCCCCGGACCATCGTCGTCAGATTCTGGACCTGATGGGCAAGAACATCAAGTCGGTCGGGCTGGCTTGTCGGTGCGAGGGGTGGAGCATGGGGGTTGGCCTCCGACTGCTCAGCTCGCGGGATGTGCCCGACTGCCTGGCTGGAGGAAGCCTCTTGTGCTCGCGTAGTCACCATCGCTTCCTTTGCAAAACTGGAGGGGTTCCAGGGAGAATTTTTGACCTGGCCTGTCCCCTTCCTGGCGCGCCAATCTGTTGCGGCCGAATCACGTATGATGAACGTCGAGCAGGCTTGGATCACCGTGTGCGCAGATAGGCCGCCGTCTTCCTCCTGGAGCCTGCAAAAAGTCCGGACCGGTGGTTCCGGTGGGGACCCTCCGATGCCCAAGTTAGTGAGTCGTCGAACAGGGATATGATTTTTGTAGAATTGTTCTAGAGGAAGTTTCAGAGAGAGTCCCTTTGCATGGAGCAAGGGTCCTCTTTTTATACCTGTTGGGGATCCCGTTTACCTCGGTCTGTTGGAACCGTCGAATCCGTCCTGTTGCAATGTTTCATTGAACGGCAAGTCGTTGGACTGTTGCTGGATAAGGGCCGCTTATAGCGGTAACTTCCTATCAGCTAACACTTGCCCGTGATTTTGGTGAGCAAGGTGTTTAGATTCCAGGGTCGGCTGTACGAAATGTATGGGAGATGCTGCGGGCCGACGCTAGGGGCCGATGCCGGAGACCGGAGCCAATGCGGGAGGCCAGAGTCAAAGTTCCAGCGCAGGAGGTCGGAGCTGAGGACCGACACTGGAAGCCGACACTGGAAGCTGGCGCTGAAGACCGACACTGGAGGCCAGCACTAGAGGCCGACGCGGGTCGTTAGTCTTTGGTGTTAACGTATAACTTTGATGCCGACGCTGGGTGTCGGTCTTTGGTGCTGTTGCTGAAGGCCGACGCTGGAGGCCGACGCTGGAGGACGGCGCTGGAGGCCGACGCTGGAAGCCGGCGCTGGAGGCTTTGGGTTTTGTTGTCATATCATTGCTTTCAAAAACCGCGCAGAAAATAATACTACCCCGGGGAGACGGCCAACCGTATCAGTTATAAAAAATGGCAAATTACCAGCGTTATTCCCATTAATCATTATAATAGTAACGATTTTTCTAGGCGTCCATAATTTACGGATCATCAGCATTGGAATCGATGAAACCTTGTTCCTTGGAATCACAGCCCCATAGGGTGGGGACTTGGACGGAGAAAATTTTAACCCCTGGTTTTGTACGGAATGTACATTGATGTGCGAGAATCCAACACCTTGCACTTCAAAAGCTACGTTAATCGCCTTGAAATCCAAAGATTGAACATGATTCCTCTTGTCCTTCCAAAGAAGAGCGGGAAGTCGCCGGGCTTGACCAGATTTATTTATTATTATTATTATTATTATTATTATTATTATTATTATTATTGATGTGGTTTATCGAGTCGCGTTAGAGTTAACGGAAGAAGCAACTTACGAAACCCTAGCCTCGGATCCCAAGTCCTCTCGACCTCGGACTCCAGGTCTTTGCTACCTCGAGCTACTTGACACTACAACGTGGCCCATTAATCATCTGCAGCCGCCACATGGCCCACTAATCGTCTGCAATTGCGCGTAGCCACTACCTGTAATGGCACATATCTGATGCGACTAGGCCCATCTATCATATGTGGTACCACGGCTGGCAAGGGGCTGACAGGGTGGGACATCTTTGACATGCCCAGTATTGATTGTGACCCATCTTTGTCAGCCTGACCACCTGTCCACTATCAAATAATAACGTCTTGAAATTAGCCACCTTTTAAAAGTAAAAAAGAGGAATCTTTGGATAGTTATAAAAACCTTCACTCACAATGAAAAAAAATCTGAACTCAAACTCTCTAGCTATTTTTCATTAGCTCTTTTTTCACTTTTCTCGAGTTGCTTACTTGAGCGTTGGAAGGTCTTCACCGATATAATCAGTCCTCGAAAACTTTTCTTTCAGAAATTCGTTGAGAAGGAGGCTCTCCATTTTCCAATATTAGAGGAACGTGACTTGACAGCAATAGATGATATTTACAATATCTTTGACAACTTTGACATAATGTTAGAATCATGTTATTTAGTATTTTTATTTTGACGTTAATCCAAAAAATACGATCTTAATTTTGCTAAAAGGATTAAAAATATTGGATGATGATGATGATGATAATTAATAAATAATTTTATTTTTAATTTATTATTAAAAAAATGAGACATGATAATTTATCTTAGTAAAATATTGTTATAATTTTAAATTAAAATTATTGCTACTTTGATATTTCTATATATCTATCTGTTTGTATTAGAACTATTGCTTTGCATTTCGTACTAAAATTATTTTCAAATCAGTAACTTTAAAATTAAAAAAAAATTTGCAAAACTGATTTATTTAGTGCTCTGTTGTTCATGTAGAAGGTACAAAATATGATTTTTAATTTAAAAATTCCTTTTTTACTACTTTAAAATTAATGTTAAAATTATTTTAAATAATTTTTAGTCTTAAAATATTATTTTTAAATTGCGGCCAACTACGTTGGATGCTCCCTGGCTAAGGTCGTCAAGCCTGCATGGCCTTCCTCCATGCCATGCTGTCCTGGCTTGGCAAGTCCCGCTCGACATGCCATGCCATGCCCATCGTCGCCTATGCAACGGACTATGCCTTGGCCTGCTCTTAAGACTTTAAATTTAAAATTAAAATTTATATTTTATTATTTTAATAATTATGTGGAAGAAAGTACTTTAGAAATTGTAAATATTTATTTTAAATATTAAAAATTAAAATTTAGAATTTGAAATTCAAAATGTTTGGAAGTTAAATTTAAATTTCGAAGCCAGCATGGTTATTAGAGCAACTTGGAAGAAATTTTTGAGGATAGAAATTATTTGAAATAATTTTTGCACTAATTTTAAAGTAACAAAAAATAAAATAAAATTAGTTTTCAACTCTTTAGCATCAATTTAAGAGCACTAAAAAAATTAGTTTTGCAAAATAATTTTTTTTTATAAATTTTCAAGCTACCGATTTGAAAATAATTTTCACACTCTTATTAGGATAGTAATTCTAATACAAATGGATAGATTTGCTTAGATCAATAACATTTAATGTTATAATAATTTTATTTTAGCATGCAATGTTAGCAATCATATTAGCAAGTTTATTTTATATATATATATATATATATATATATATATATATATATATATATATATATATATATATATTTGATCAATTTGTTTTATATTATAGGTATTTAAATTAAAGTGAAAAAATTATTTTTTATAATTATATTACAAGCTTCATGCTTTTGATATAATTTTATATTTTTATTTTAAAATTATATGTTTTATTCATATATATATAAATAAGTTTTTAAGGGTATTATTAGTGACCCTTATTATTATTGTTGATGCTGGATCACCAGATTTTCTTGTTTAGGATTTTTCTTAAATCTCTCTTTTCATTTTCTCTGGAAGAAGAAGATGATCCCCCCCCCCTCCCCTCGTTCCCCCTTTATCCTTCTTTTCTTTTGACTTTTTATTTTTAATTATCGTGGACGTCCACGTGTAGGGCAGGCGTTCATCTTGCACTACGTGGTTATTCAGTGATAATTCTTAATAAGGATATTAAGAAACTTGCTCATGAAGGAATCCTTTTCATGATGATCTTGATTATCCCAAAGGAATGTCAGAGGTAGTGGAGACGTCAGGGTGAGGGAAAAGGGATCTGGCTCTAAAATAGAGGTTCAATGTCCCCTTTAGGGGTTTGTCTTATGCGAACCAATTAAGGCATGATGATTTTGGCATCTCTCGATTTCTGTTCCGGATGTGACGGTTTATTTCTTTTTAATCATTTTATCGTGGGGGTTGTTCTTAAACCGGGGGATCGCTTAAGCTCTGGAGGCCGCCCAGGACTGGGGCCGCCCAGGATGGGGCCGCCCAGGGGGCCGCCCAGGGGGGCCGCCAAGACTGGGGGCCGCCCAGAACGGGGGCCGCCCAGGATTGGGGCCCAGAATTGGGGGCCGCCCAAGACTGGGGGCCGCCCAGAACCGGGGGCCGCCCAGGGGGCCACCCAGGATCGGGGGCCGTCCAGGATTGGGGGCCGCCCAGGACCGGGGGCCGCCCAGGATCGGGGGCCGCCCAGGATTGGGGGCCGCCCAAGACTGGGGGCCGCCCAGGATCGGGGGCCGCCCAGAACTGGGGGCCGCCCAAGACTGGGGGCCGCCCAGGGCCGGGGGCCGTCCAGGACTGGAGGCCGC
>UESW01002438.1:0-78902 GCA_900491605.1 Calamus simplicifolius
AGTTTAGCTTGTTTCTCGGGGCATATCGTAACGGGGAGGGATAGGGCTGATCCTAGCCCCCTCACGATTATCAATGCAATAACATTCTACCCCTCACACTTTTTATTTCACCAAGTTTAAATGACAATGTCAGCAGTTTTGTATACTAGAGAGATTATCAAATATATATAAAGGATGATGCCGGTAGGCTGCTTGGATACGTAATATGAGATATTAGATTACTACTTGGCTAATTAAAAATAAAATAGTAAAACACAAGTTTTGCAAATATGCAAGGGAAACAGGAAAAAAAAAATCAAATATTTAATTTGTTCATTACATATCCAAATTTGATTCAAAATCAGGAAACAGATGTGGAAATATGATGGCTATGCAGATTTTTTTATTTTATTTCTTAAAAAAAATATTGAATTATTTAAAATAAATGAAGAAAATAGTTTTGATTTTAATTTTAATTTTAATGTCAAACCAAATGGTTTTAAATGAATTATTATTATTATTATTATTATTGATGAGGAGTAAAAATATCATTGCATTAATGTGCGTACAATCCAAGACATCGGGCTAGGGCTAGCCCGTGCACCATGTCGCATAGCTTTCACATCCGATGGGCAGCAATGAGTAGGCTACCCCTCCAAACAGCTTTCGTGTAACAGTTGGCCGAGCTATTATTATACCTCGACTGATCGAGCTATTATTATACCTCGGCTGATCGAGCTATTATCGTACCCCCATAGACCGAGCTATCCTATACCTCGGTAAATTGAGTCTCACCATACTTGGCAGATTAACCATCTTCTATACCTCGGCCTGACGAGGTATCCAAGCACCTCTGCGGAATACATCTGAACTAATAAGATTTCAAATAGAAAATTGTGCCTACACTACCAGAAATGGCCTAGAGCCTATGTAGTTGCTGAATCTGGAAGCATCATATGCTCTTCCTGGCCGTTGA
This sequence comes from Calamus simplicifolius, assembly GCA_900491605.1. NCBI lineage: Eukaryota > Viridiplantae > Streptophyta > Magnoliopsida > Arecales > Arecaceae > Calamus > Calamus simplicifolius. The sequence goes on from UESW01002438.1 coordinate 956, forward strand.
TCCTCTAACCAACTGGATACGGATCCTACCGGCCCTGTAACAACCTGATTCGAATTAGTTTCGAATCCCAACAACTTTCAGACCCTCTGTGATGTGTCCAAGGAATCAGGTGATCATATAAATATCACAGCCTCAGATCCCCTCAGGTACATTCTCTTTCATTCACTCACATTCCCCGAAAAACTCCATTAGAGCTCAGATCGAGCCCCTAGCACTGCCCCTAGAGGAACCCTTCCTCGGGATCCTTCTCCTCATTTGTTTGCTTGCTGTGAATCTCCACTGACTTAGGCATCGGAAGGTCTTCCGCAGAGGGCACCCCCCAAACCACCCTGCTCGAGGACTATTTTGCAGGTCCTGACCAGGAGTCGAGCCCGGATTCAAGCCCCAACATCACCCGAGTCGGAAGAACGGATTTCCGCGGCAACAGATTGGCTCTAGAGGAAGGGCCCCAAGTCCCGTAAACTTGTATTCTAGGAGACAAGGATCCAAATCGAAAGAAAAATCCTCTAATGGCCAACCGGAAGAGAGCCACCTCTGAGGCTCAGGGCCATGCATCTCAAAGGCCTGATCCAACTAACGGCGCGGAGCCCTCGCTACCGCCACCAGCTAAAACCCCTTCACCGTCAGCTCCGGCGATGACCCTGGACCAGTTCGTCGCTCTGGTTCAGCAGGTCCAGGTCCTGACTCAGCTCGTTCAAGGAGATCAAAGGGTTCTCTATCCGGCGGCTCCTGTTCTTCCACTTCATGAAGAGGAGGCCGCTCCCATTCCTCCAGTAACTCTTCCCTCTAATCCGCTCGGGGCAGCGGATTGCCTTCACCGACCTGCAGGAGCGAAGCCAATGCCCCACCAAGCCAGAGGAGGGAGCCCGCTCAGATCCCGTCGAGCTCGCTCTCACTCTCTGGTGTCCTCCCAAGATTCGACACCGCTGCCGCCATCCTACCGCCTGATCCCTTCTGTCACTTGGATGAGGGAATCAGGCAGCAGATGTAGGAGATGCGATAGAAATGGGTCAGGAGTTAGACGCTGTTAGGCAGGCTCCTCCGTCCCAGCCGAAGACGGATCAGGGCATCCCCTTCACCGAGAGGATCATGAGGGAAGTGATTCCCCCTCATGTCAAGCTCCCTACCATTGAGCCCTACCATGGATCTATTGATTCTGATGACCTCTGCAGCTTCAAGTCCATCATGATGTTCCATGTAGCATTAGATGCAATCCTCCCATTATGCCTTGGTTGACGATTGGCTATATAAACGATCTTTCTCTATGCCTCTGCTTAAATGCCTCCGACCATTGGAGGCTGATTATGCTCTTCGGGAGGTTCATGAGGGCATATGCGGCAACCACCTCGATGGCAGAGCTTTGTGCCATAAAATACTTCACCAAGGATACTATTGACCGACTATGCAAAAAGATGCCAATGACCTTGTCCGAGCCTGCGATTCATGTCAACGATATTCTAACATCCAAAGACTCCCATCTACTCACCTGACCGCTATATCATCCCTCTGGTCCTTTGCTAAGTAGGGAATGGATATCCTCGGTCCTTTTCCCCTTGCAACGGGCAAAGGAAGTTCTTATTTGTTGCGATTGATTACTTCACTAAATAGGTTGAAGCTGAAGCAGTCGCCCAGATCACCGAGGCTCAGGCTAAAGATTTCATCTGGAGGTCCATTATTTTTGTTTCGGTCTTCCCCACACAATCATTATCGACAATGGAAAGCAATTTGATCCAAAGTTTTAGAAATTCTGCAAGGATCATGGAATCATTCATCGCCTCACATCGGTGGGACATCCCCAAGCTAATGGAGAAGCCAAGGTAACCAACCAAACTCTCTTGCAGAGAATCAAGGCTCGTCTTAATCGAGCACGAGGCAAGTGGGCAGAAGAGCCCCACCACGTGCTATGGGCTTACCTAACCACCGGGAGGACGCCCACGGGCCAAACTCCTTTTAAAATGACCTTCGGCACGAAAGCTGTAATTCCTGTGGAGGTCGGGCTCCCTTCCCCTCGCATAGAGGGTTATTCGGAGAGAGCAACTCCGCGCCAACCTCGACCTACTGGAGGAGATCAGAAAAAAAGCGCAGATCAGGGTAGCTTCCTACCAGCAGAGAGTGGCTCGATACTATGCCTTCAGAGTCAAAGGAAAATCTTTCTCACCCGACGATCTTGTCCTTCGAAAGGCATCTGTTTCAAAGCCACTAGAGCAAGGAAAGCTATCCACTAATTGGGAGGGTCCCTATCAAATCATGGAAGTAATCAGACCCGGCACCTATAAGCTCCAAGATCTAAATGGGAAATATATTCCTCGGACGTGGAACTCGGATAATCTTCGCATTTATCACCAGTGAGAGTACGCCCTCCCCGAACCCACTTCGTCCATCAAATTAAAACTTTAAAAATTCAAAAACTTTTGTCTCTATTGCTTTCTTTGGTGGCTATAATAAGAAGCAGGTTTATAAATCCTCAGCCAGGCCGAGGGATCTCCATACCTTGGCCGCGCCAAGTAAAATATATCCCAGCTGGGCTGGGAGGACTCCGTACCTTGGCCGCGCCAAGTAAAATATATCCCAGCTGGGCTGGAAGGACTCCGTACCTTGACCGCACCAAGTAAAATATAATCTTGAAGGCTCGGCAATAACCGAGTGATAATTGAAGGCTCGGCAACAACTGAGTGATATCCGGAAACTTCGGCAATAATCGAGTGATATTCTGAAGCCTTGGCTACAACCGAGTGATAATTGAAGGCTCGGCAACAACCGAGTGGTATGATATTTGAAGGCTCAGTAACAATCGAGTGATAATTGAAGGCTCGGCAACAACTGAGTGATATCCGGAAACCTCAGCAACAACCGAGTGATATTCTGAAGCCTTGGCTACAACCGAGTGATAATTGAAGGCTTGGCAACAACCGAGTGGTATGATATTTGAAGGCTCGACAACAACCGAGTGATATTCGAAAGGCTCGGCAACAACCGAGTGATATCCAAAAACCTCGGCAACAACCGAGTGATATTCCAAAGCCTCGGCTACAATCGAGTGATAATTGAAGGCTCGACAACAACCGAGTGGTATGATATTTGAAGGCTCGGCAATAACCGAGTGATATCCGAAAGGCTCAACAATAACTGAGTGATATCCGGAAACCTCGGCAACAATCGAGTGATATTCCAAAGCCTCGGCTACAACCGAGTGATAATTGAAGGCTCGGCAACAACTGAGTGGTATGATATTTGAAGGATCGGCAATAACCGAGTGATATCCGGAAGGCTCGGCAATAACCAAGTAGCCTTGGCCAAACCGAGTGATATATCTCTGAATAATATGAAGCTCAGACAAACTAAGTGATATCTCTATATTATCTAAAGCCTCGGTCAAATCGAGTGACTTCTCAGATGTACTAAAGATGACGAAAACATCCTGTTATACTTCAGCAGAGGTGAGTGACTTCTTCCTGCCCATTAGCGATACCATGCGATTTATTCCTTGAATGTGGCCAGGGCCGCCAGGCCTCCCTCTGACTTAAACAGAGATAAATACTTCCTCCATAGAGGATTGAATGATATGTTAACAAAAACAAAGTAGCAAAAACGCTGCTGGATTTATGCTTAAGCTACGGGCCAAAAAGCACAAAACGAGAGCGACAACTCTCAACACCATCACATCAGAAAAGAAACAGATGATAAAGGAAGAAAGAGTATAAAACTTTCTTTATTAATGAAAGAATTACAGCCTCTTGAGAGGCATTCTAAGTGCATCATAGTATAGGAAATACAATAAGATAAAAGCTCGGCTGAGCAACTTCGATCAGCTTCGGTTAATAATGATGTTCTGGCATCTGACCCATGAAATTAGAGAAACTAGACAGCTCGGCTGAGCCACTGGTTAATGCGAAAGAACAAAACCGGCCACCCACAGGTCCCCTGGATGAACTAAGAGATCCAAAAATGGAAGGAAGACCTATGGATGCCAATGCCGAGGAAACACCCCAAGCGGAGTGCTGGACTGCCAGCCATGGCCCAAGCACGTAGACGATGAACAAGTAGACCGACACACTGTTCTCCTCCCTCTGCACATGGTGAAAGATTCTATGGTCGGATGAACTGAGGAATCCAGCCAAAGGGAGAAGGAAAAGTCCGTCCTTACCATGGGGATATGCATGCTCTGCATTTTCGACGGTCCCCATGGCAAGTGACAAAGGACACATAGGGAGCGCATACGTGCGCTCCCCATATGATCTCTGCAGACCTTCCGTGCGCTCTCCATATGATCTCCAAAATTCCTCTCTTGAGGACTATCTACTCTTCAGTAGCTCCTTCATCACCCCAGCTGTCCGAGGGAGATTGACTTGCAAAAGGAAGGCTCGGACTCTCCGCTCTCAACTTCAATAAAACAGATGCTATGGAAACTCTTACAACTTACAGAAAAGAAAGCCTTGGGGGATGGCCTAACACGGCCCACTCCTCTCATTTTTATAGGAAAACGGATCGGGAGTGGATATTAAAGCAGAAAGACTCAGGATTCAAAGCGCCTTGGTCACACCGCCACATGACGTTTCAGGATGAAAAGGGCGCCTTTCAAAGCGCGCCAAATGCGTTTCTCAGACCGTGACGCAAGGAAAAAGATTTTCCTCTGATCATGAATCAAGAGCCTTAAATGCAGGAGATCGTCCGCTGGTCCTTGAGATACGGGCAGGCCTAGGAAATCGTCCGGTGAAAATGACACCCTCCAATGACGAACGAGTGCTTATATCGTACATTAAAAAGACCCGCGTTGGAAAAGACTGGCGGGATAAATGACTTAGGCAAGTAACGAGGCATCCTTCTACAGGTTGCAAAGCTGTTTTGTCCATCCCGACAAAAAGAAGGCCAACTCGCCTTGGAAAAGACAAGGCACTGGCAGAGTAATAGAAAATGTGCAAAAGTCAAGTACTCCTCAATAAAGGCGCATCGGTATCCCCTGCTCCGATCCAACCACTCGTTATGTCTTCGCATAACCCGAGACATTGCCTTGTGCTTCGACTCGAAGCCAAGATTGCCTCATACTTCGAAATAAACCGAGTTATCTCCTTTCGATTCAGTATAACTGAACGTTATCTTTTGCCTCGGTCCAAGCCAAGATATCTACCCTTGTGTTTGGCCCAGATGGCAACCCAAGAGGGGGGGGGGTGAATTGGGTTCTTAAAAAATTTAAGACTTTTAAGCAATTTAAAATGAGATGTGCAAGTGAAAGGATTAACTAATAAGCAAAGCACAAACACAAGTATATGAGAGATAGAGAAGAGACAATTAGGCACGGCAAACACAAGATATTTTATAGTGGTTCGGTGCAACCAACACCTACGTCCACTCCCAAGACTCACTTGGGTCCACACTATAATCTCTCTAGATTACAGCCGAGTTGTTTTCCAAGTTCACAACTCAAACTTGTTGTTTTTCCGGGATCACAACGAACCCAGCCGATTTTACACGGGCTCACCGGCACCAAACCCAAACACAAGCTAAACCTAGCTTGTACCGAGGTTTAACAACCTCCTCTAGTTTAATCCCTCAGATTAAACTAGATACAAACAAATAAAATGAGTTTAATTACAAGCAGCTCCTTTTTGAGCAGATATTTCAAAATAAAAATTGAGTTTAGAAAAGCCTGAATATATAAAGCTTGAGAGCTGGCTTGGCTTCTTTGGATTCCTTCCTTCAACTCCTCTTGATGTTGAATCAGGCCTCGGCACCGATTCTCCACAGATTTGAGCTTTGGAGTTGGGTTGAAGCTTTTTCTCCCTTTTCTTTGAATGTGGAAGATCTTTGATTTGCTCTTGAAAGTGTTGGGATCTCCTCTTGAATCTTTTGTAGAAGGTAGCTCTGGAGTGCACGAATCTCACTCTTGGATTTCACTCCTTTTGAATCTTTCTTCTTAAATCAAACGATTTTTCTAATAACACTCTGTTTTTCCCTCTTTTGAATTTCTTACTGAATGATTCTCAATATATATCTTCTCTCTTCTTTCTTTGTTGAATGGCTCCTCTATTTATAGATTCTGAAACAATATAGCCGTTAGAAACAAAGAAAAATAGCCGTTATTCAAAAATATATCCGTTGGAGCTGATGTGTCAACTCAAAAAATTTCCGCCCAGATTCGGGGAGTCGGCTCGGGACTGTGCGAGTCGGCTCGAGCAATCGAATCCAGAACGCACCAAAAAATGAGTTTTCAGGGGTCGACTCGAAAATCTGGGAGTCGACTCTTGACTTTCAGGAGTCGACTCGCGAAAAGCTGGGAGTCGACTCGAGAAGCACTCAAAAATGAGTCTTTCTGCCGTCTGAGTCGAGTCGGCTCGCACAGTCACGAGTCGGCTCGAGAAAGTTCAGGAGTCGACTCGGAAACTCTCGAGTCGGCTCGGGACTGATACAAAAATCAGAAAACATTCTGATTTGCTTTGAAAATCATCCCAACCAACTTTGAAATATAAATATGACTTAGATAATGTTGATTTAACAGTAATGCTCAATTTCAAAGCATTTTCATTAAGTCATTGATCTTTAAAAGATTGGTATAAAATCATTTTTGAATTCATAAGTATAGCTCACTGAAACATATATTCAATTGATTCAAGAAACTCATTATATTTTTAATAGTTCATAGTTTCCAATTTGAAATTGCTCATAGCAAGAATATTCATTGATTGACTTAACATGTTCATAGCCTTTTAGAAAGTAAAGCAATGTCTTTTGGAAATCATCAAAATCAATAAGTTGGGGCAATTATGTTTCAATAATTTCTCAACAATCTCCCCCTTTTTGATGATGACAAAAATATTGAGTTTGTTCATGATTGATTAGTGAATTAATTTTGTTTTCATAGTTAAGTTTAGGCTCCCCCTCAATGAGGTAGCTCCCCCTATGAAACTTAATTAATTAACCCATTGTTTATCACAATCATAGACAATCATAAAACTATAAAATTCTCCCCCTTTTTTGTTATCAACAAAAAGATAGATAAACATTCATTCAAATTTCATTGACATAAGGAAATAGAGAATTCATTTCATTCAAAAGTCTAGTACATCAAATTACATCAAAATGAATACAAGCTTATAATCAAATTTAAACTAACTTAGATTCATCAAAGTTCAAAAACATTCATATTAGAGCAAAATTTCCTATACAATCTAACTAAGATAAGTTTAAGTTCATTTGAGCTTGCAAACTTTTTAATGTCCAATCATCTTGATATCATCCTTTTGAGATTTGCAAAATCATTCATGACTTGAATTTGATCTCTGCAAATGCTCTTCGTAACTTTGGTTCTATCAAGTATCATTGGATCCATTATCCTTGAAGTCTTTCAAAGATATTCTTAAGCTCGGCATTAGAGAATCCACATGAGTACCAATAGAGAATGAAATAAGTCAAGCCTTGAAATATGTTTTCCTTTAATTCATTAAAGTCTTCTCTTAATTCAATCTCTTCTTTTCTTTGATCATCAAACTCTAGATCTAAGTTGACATAGCTGATCTGAAAATCTACAGAAGTAGATGAAGCTTGAGGTGGAGGAGAATAATGCATGCTAGGTCCAGCCTCAGATGGTCCAGCAACAGAAGGTCCAGCCTGACCTCAGAATGTCTCAACTCTGTCCTCAGCAGCTCTAATATCATCTTGACCTTTTCTTTCCCAATTCCATTCTTTTTGAAAACCCATCGGTGAATAGTGGCCAGTAATAATAGTCTGTGTGTCTCAAATTTTTCTTGGGCTCACTATCACTAAATCAATCCCTTGGCTTCTGAATAACTGAGTCAAGATCATGCCATAGGGAAGACAAGATTTCCTTTACTTCCACAGTCAGCCATGTACCATAAAATCATGCTAGGCAAGATTGATGGGCTTGCCTGATACTAAGCATCCATGACAAAATATCCCTCTCTGAAACATAGTCAAACCGGCCTGTCTTAGGGAAATAGAATCTACTGCAGATATTGTGTAGCAATCTTAAGTCCAATGGCAGCTGACTTGCAAGAACTTCTTCAAATCCCTCAAAGTCCTATTCAATAATCTGGTGAGGGCAGGAGATCTATCCTCTGGCAAAGGTGGAGGGTCCAGACAATGGTAATCCAATAGTCTAGAAAGATGGGCAGAACATTCAAACCTCCTCTCACATGCTGACTAACCCATTGTCTCCTCTAGACAAATTCTATAAAATTCTTTCACCAAAGCAGGGTAAGTAGGACAATCTAATGAGCAATTTTCTCAAGTCCCATTTCTAATAACTGTCTTCCTACAAGAATCCCTCATTCTCAAACAATCAAAATCCACTTCCTTCCAGTGGTAATGACTCTACTTGCAAGGAGGTCTACCTGAGGAGTAGAGGCAGTGGAGCAGGTGCATCATCCGAAGAAGAAGCAGTCGAAGACTCCGGAGTCGGCTCGCGGACGGGTCGACGCACGGTTCTTTTCCTCTTCATCCCGGCGCGGCTACTGCTCGCTCCACGGGTTTTGGGGGCCATAGATTTGGAATGATTAATCAAGTTTTTGGAAGATTTGGATTTGGGTTTTGGAGGGTTTTGAGAAAGATTTGGAAAATTTAGAATGACGTCGGGTCGACTCGTGCCCTAGATAAATTTGGGACCACGTCGAGTCGACTCGCGCATTTCCTCGAGTCGGCTCGCCTAAATCACAGAGAAAAATCTCGAACTCGAGTCGACTCGCTCATACCAGGAGTCGGCTCCCAAGTTTCAGAGAAACTCGAGTCGACTCCGGTACACACCGAGTCGGCTCGGAGACCATTTCAGAACAAAAAAATTGAAAATTTTCTGAATGTTTGAAATGATTCCGGATTTGATTTTGTGTATGATTCATAATCATTGAGTCTTGATAAATCATTTTGATATGAATTCTAGATACTATTTCCTTAAGATTTTGAGGAATTGAAAGAATTCTAGATGCATTTCCTTAAGTATTTCAAAATTTATTCAAAAGGATTACAAATTCCTAATTCTCCTCTAAGATATTCAAACCTTTCTTCACTTAGGGGTTTTGTTAAGATGTCAGCTAATTGTTCTTCAGTGTTTACATAATCTAAACAAATTTCATCATTAGCTACATGTTCTCTTATAAAATGATATCTAATTTCTATGTGTTTTGTCTTGAGTGTTGAATTGGATTTTTCGTTAAATTGATTGCGCTAGTATTATCACATTTTATGGGTGTCTTATTAAGTTTGATACCATAGTCTTCAAGTTGTCGCTTAATCCATAGGATTTGCGCACAGCAACTTCCAGCTGCTACATATTCAGCTTCAGTAGTTGATAATGCAACTGAATTTTGCTTTTTGCTAAACCATGTGATTAAGTTACTGCCTAAGAAATGGCATGCACCACTTGTGCTTTTTCTATCAATTTTACATCCGGCATAATCAGAATCTGAATATGCAATTAGGTTTAATGTGGAGTCTCTAGAATACCATAAACCTACATTTTTGTGCCATTTAGATATCTTAATATTCTTTTAACAGCTATTAAATGTGATTCTTTAGGTTCAGCTTGAAATCTAGCACACAAACATACTGCAAACATTATATCAGGTCTACTTGCTGTTAAATAGAGAAGGGATCCGATAATACCTCGATAATACTTTTGATCAACCTTCTTACCTTCTTCGTCTTTGTCTAGCTTGCATGAAGGACTCATTGGTGTTCCAAGGGGTTTCATTGTTTCCATACCAAACTTTTTGAGTAGTTCTCTTGTGTACTTGGTTTGGTTGATAAAAATTCCCTCCTTGCATTGTTTGATCTGGAGTCCAAGGAAGAAGTTGAGTTCTCCCATCATGCTCATCTCGAATTCTCCCTGCATTAACTTTGCAAATTCTTGACAGAGATTCGTTAGTAGCACCAAAAATAATGTCATCTACGTATATTTGTACTACTAGTAAATCTTTACTTTTTCTTTTTAAAAACAAGGTTTTATCAACATTTCCTCTTGTAAAATCATTTTCTATTAGAAATTTACTTAACCTATCATACCAAGCTCTAGGTGCTTGTTTCAAACCATATAAAGCTTTGTGCAATTTAAAAACGTGATTTGAAAACTCGTGATCTTCAAAACCTGGTGGTTGTTCTACATAGACTTCTTCATTAATAAGTCCATTTAAAAATGCGCTTTTTACATCCATTTGAAATAGGTTAATGTTCATATGACATGCAAATGCAAGTAAAAGTCTAATGGCTTCTAGTCTAGCTACAGGTGCAAAGGTTTCATCAAAATCAATACCTTCTTCTTGACTATATCCTTTAGCAACCAATCTAGCTTTGTTTCTAATTACTATGCCATTTTCATCTAACTTATTTCTAAAAACCCATTTAGTTCCTATATTGAATGGTTTTTAGGTCTTTCCACTAAAGTCCAAACATTATTTCTAGTGAATTGATTAAGTTCTTCTTGCATAGCTAACATCCAATTATTATCTTTTTCAGCTTCTTCTATAGTTTTAGGTTCTATTTGTGATACAAATGCAAGATGATTACTAATATTTCTCATGTATGATCTAGTCCTTATTCCTTGAGATGGATCACCTATAATCAATTCCTTAGGATGACTATAAGCATATCTCCAGTCTCTTGGAAGATCTACATCATTATGATCATTATTAACATCATCATCCTTATGTGAATCATTATCTTTAGCCTGTTGTTCATGATCAGAAGATACTTCAATATTAAGTTTTTCAAGATCTTTTTCAATTATGTTTGTATCTTCCTCATCATTAATCTTTTCAGATCCAGTTGCTAAAGATTCATCAAAAACTACATGAATGGATTCTTCAACTACTAAGGTTTTCTTGTTAAAGATTCTATATGCCTTACTAGTTGTTGAATAACCTAGAAAAATTCCTTCATCTGATTTAGCATCAAATTTTCCTAAGTTGTTTTTACCATTATTATGAATGAAGCATTTACATCCAAATGCATGAAAGTATTTTATATTGGTTTTCTTTCATTCCATAATTCATAAGGTGTTTTCTTTAATATTGGTCTTATTAAAGCTCTATTTAATATGTAACATGCTGTGTTAATTGCTTCCGCCCAAAAATACTTTGGTAAGTTGCTTTCACATAGCATGGTACGGGCCATGTCTTCTAAAGTTCTGTTCTTTCTTTCAACTACACCGTTTTGTTGTGGAGTCCTAGGGGCTGAAAAATTATGATTAATTCCATTTTCAGTGCAGAAATTTTCAAATAAGTGATTTTCAAATTCTGTTCCATGATCACTTCTTAGAGATACTATAGTAGTGTTTTTCTCATTTGTGACTTTCTTGAAAAATTTCAGGAACATCGAGAAAGTCTCATCTTTGTGAGCTAAAAACATTACCCAAGTATATCTAGAGTAATCATCTACAATCACTAGACCATATTTCTTTCCTCCTAGACTTGTAGTTCTAGTTGGTCCAAATAGGTCCATGTGAAGTAGCTCTAGTCCCCTAGAAGTTGAAACAAAGTTTTTAGATTTAAATGAACTTCTAGTTTGTTTTCCAAATTGACATGCATCACAGATTTTATTATTTTCAAAATCCAATTTAGGTAAACCTTTGACTAAATCCATTTTAATTAGTTTTGAAATAAGGTGTGTGCTTGCATGACCTAATCTACGATGCCACAACCAACTAATATCATTAATGTTAGCATTATCAGTAATTAGGCAATGACTACTCTTAGAAGTTTTGTCTGTGTCAACTAAGTATATATTGCCAAATCTATAACCAGTAAAAACAATGCTATCATCAATAGAATTAGTTACAGTGCATAAAGAAGATTTAAAAGAAACATTAAAGTTTTTATCACATAATTGACTTATGCTAATTAGATTATGCTTCAAACCATTAACATAAAGTACATTTCAATACTATAGGATGGAGTTATGCGAACTTTACCAAGGCCCAAAATTTGACCTTTACCGTTATCGCCAAATGTCACAACTCCACCAACATTTTCTTCTAGGGTGATGAATTCCTCTTTGTCACCCGTCATATGTCTTGAGCAGCCGCTATCAAGATACCACTTCTTGTTTGATCTTTTGGCTACAAGACATTCCTGCAATATCATCAAACTTTATGTTTAGGTACCCAAGCTTTCTTGGGTCCTTCATGGTTAGTAGACACAAAAATTGTTCCTTTCGGAACCCATATTTTCTTAGCTTTAATATTTAACTTGTTGTTGTTTAATGTTTTGCATTCAAAGGATTTGTGACCTTTTTCATTACATTTAAAACAAGTTATATTACCTTGGTTGGCTTTTACAAAAATATTCTTTAGTGATTTCTGTTTTCTTAGTGTGTTATATCCTAGCCCAGCTTTGTCAAAAACAGCCTTTTGACTATCTAGAATCATGTTTAATTTAGTTGAGCTTAAAGTGAATTTCTCAACAATGTCCTTATATTTTTTAACATCTTTCTAAGAGAGTCAATTTCTTTAGCTTGCTGTTCTTTATCTAAAGCTAAAGTTCCTATTGATCTTTTAAATCTTTAGTTGAGTTTTTAGTTTCAGATTTTAATAAATCTCTTTCTTGATTAGATTATCTCTTTCTTTCCTAAGTTCTTCTTTTCATTAGTTAAGTTTTTAACTTCTAAAGCTAATTCATTTTTACTTTTAGCTAAACTAACATTATCATTTTTCACAGATTTAAATTTCTTTTTCAACAATTTAAAATCTATCATTAGTTCATTAAAAGCTTCAAACATTTCATCAAATGTAAATTCATTGTCGGAGGTTTCGGAACTTACCTCATCATTGTCGTCGTCGTTGGCCATGAACAAATTGGCAACTTCCTTTTGCTCTTCTTCTTCCGATGAGAAGACTCATCAGACCATGTTGCCATGTATGCTTTCTTCTTTTTCTTGAAGGTCTTTTTCAATTGTGGACAATCATATCGATAATGCCCCGGTTTCTTACACTCATAACAGATCAAGGGGTCTTTCTCTTTGTCCTTGTCCTTTTCTTTCTTTTCCTTTTCCTTTTCTCCTTCCATTTTATTTCCAAATTTTCGTTTTTGGAAGGGTTTCTTTTTCCTCAAAAATCTTCTGAACTTCTTGGCCAAGAGAGCAGTTTCATCATTATCTTCATCACTATCATCACTGCTGCTCTCTTCCACATCTTTTGCAGCCTTTAGAGCAATGGTTTTCTTCTTTTAGTTTCCTCCTCAATATGCTGCCTCATTGTCAATTCGTGGGTCATGAGAGATCCTAGAAGCTCCTCTAAGGGTAGTGCATTGAGGTCTTTGGCTTCTTGGATTGCTGTGACTTTTGCTTCCCACGATCTTGGCAATGACCTGAGTATTTTGCGAACAAGATCAGCATTAGTATAAACTTTTCCTAAACTTTTCAAACCATTCACAATATCGGTGAATCTAGTGAACATGCATGTGATGGTTTCAGTTTGTTCCATTGTGAACAATTCATATTTATGAACCAAATATTTATCTTTGATTCTTTTACTTGGTTTGTTCCTTCATGTGTAACTTCCAACCTATCCCATATTTCTTTAGCGGAATTACAAGTAGAGATGCGGTTGAATTCATTTGAATCTAAGGAACAATATAAGATATTAATGGCTTTGGCATTAAGTTGAGCCATTCTCCTATCATTATCATTCCAATCCCTTTCGGGCTTTGGAACAATAGTGCCATCAATAAGGTGTGTGGGTGTACTAGGTCCATTTAATATAACACCCCAAAGCTCATAATCAGAAGCTTGAATGAATATCCTCATTCTAGCTTTCCAATAAGAATAGTTTGAGCCATTAAAAAGTGGAGGTCTATTCGTAGAATGACCTTCAGCAAAACTAGAACCACTTTGTGTTGCCATAATGACCTTTAGCTCTTGATCGTGAGATCAAACTCTAAATGAGCACTATGCTCTGATACCAATTGTTGGCCCAGATGGCAACCCAAGAGGGGGGGGTGAATTGGGTTCTTAAAAAATTTAAGACTTTTAGGCAATTTAAAATGAGATGTGCAAGTGAAAGGATTAACTAATAAGCAAAGCACAAACACAAGTATATGAGAGATAGAGAAGAGACAATTAGGCACGGCAAACACAAGATATTTTATAGTGGTTCGGTGCAATCCAACACCTACGTCCACTCCCAAGACTCACTTGGGTCCACACTATAATCTCTCTAGATTACAGCCGAGTTGTTTTCCAAGTTCACAACTCAAACTTGTTGTTTTTCCGGGATCACAACGAACCCAGCCGATTTTACACGGGCTCACCGGCACCAAACCCAAACACAAGCTAAACCTAGCTTGTACCGAGGTTTAACAACCTCCTCTAGTTTAATCCCTCAGATTAAACTAGATACAAACAAATAAAATGAGTTTAATTACAAGCAGCTCCTTTTTGAGCAGATATTTCAAAATAAAAATTGAGTTTAGAAAAGCCTGAATATATAAAGCTTGAGAGCTGGCTTGGCTTCTTTGGATTCCTTCCTTCAACTCCTCTTGATGTTGAATCAGGCCTCGGCACCGATTCTCCACAGATTTGAGCTTTGGAGTTGGGTTGAAGCTTTTTCTCCCTTTTCTTTGAATGTGGAAGATCTTTGATTTGCTCTTGAAAGTGTTGGGATCTCCTCTTGAATCTTTTGTAGAAGGTAGCTCTGGAGTGCACGAATCTCACTCTTGGATTTCACTCCTTTTGAATCTTTCTTCTTAAATCAAACGATTTTTCTAATAACACTCTGTTTTTCCCTCTTTTGAATTTCTTACTGAATGATTCTCAATATATATCTTCTCTCTTCTTTCTTTGTTGAATGGCTCCTCTATTTATAGATTCTGAAACAATATAGCCGTTAGAAACAAAGAAAAATAGCCGTTATTCAAAAATATATCCGTTGGAGCTGATGTGTCAACTCAAAAAATTTCCGCCCAGAATTCGGGGAGTCGGCTCGGGACTGTGCGAGTCGGCTCGAGCAATCGAATCCAGAACGCACCAAAAAAATGAGTTTTCAGGGGTCGACTCGTGAAAATCTGGGAGTCGACTCTTGACTTTCAGGAGTCGACTCGCGAAAAGCTGGGAGTCGACTCGAGAAGCACTCAAAAATGAGTCTTTCTGCCGTCTGAGTCGAGTCGGCTCGCACAGTCACGAGTCGGCTCGAGAAAGTTCAGGAGTCGACTCGGAAACTCTCGAGTCGGCTCGGGACTGATACAAAAATCAGAAAACATTCTGATTTGCTTTGAAAATCATCCCAACCAACTTTGAAATATAAATATGACTTAGATAATGTTGATTTAACAGTAATGCTCAATTTCAAAGCATTTTCATTAAGTCATTGATCTTTAAAAGATTGGTATAGAAAATCATTTTGAATTCATAAGTATAGCTCACTGAAACATATATTCAATTGATTCAAGAAACTCATTATATTTTTAATAGTTCATAGTTTCCAATTTGAAATTGCTCATAGCAAGAATAATTCATTGATTGACTTATCATGTTCATAGCCTTTTAGAAAGTAAAGCAATGTCTTTTGGAAATCATCAAAATCAATAAGTTGGGGCAATTATGTTTCAATAATTTCTCAACACCTTGCCCCAACTAAAACAGGGACGCAATACCCTAGTCTCGCCAGGATCTCCAAAGATCCCTCGAGGAATGTCTCGTTCATGTATTCGACATAATGAGAATGGACATTTCAAGGGTAGCACCAAATACAAAGGTTGCTGAAAGTTTCTATTTCATTCATTGGAAAGGGAATACATGAGCCCTCACAGGGGCTTATCATCTTCTCCAGGCACTGCCGAGCTCCCCCCACGCTGCAGAGCTAACTCAGCGATTTGTCGCTAGAGGGATGCTACTTGTCCCTCCAGCCGGTTGTTAGCCCGACGAAGGAGTTCGTTCTCTCTCATGGAAACAACCAAGTATTGCTCAGCCGCCCTCTGAAGTCGCTCGCAGTCTGCGAATAATGACGCCAAAACCTCCCCATCGATGGACACTGTAGTGCGGCTCCTATGAGGCCCCCCACGGCCATTAACGCCGCTGCTTGGTGTCTCAGCCGATCGCCCCTCGCCTCCGGAAGCCATCTCAGTATCCAAAAATTTCAGAAGATCAGCTGAAAAGGCGATTAACGATGGCATTCCCCCATTCATTTTTAAACTACCTTTGGAGCGCATCCCGATTGCCCGAGCCATCAATTCCAACACTATCACCGCGAAACACGCCACGTGTCAATGCCTCAGTAGGTGCTCACGGGAAATGAAGTGTTCCGCCCCCTCGTCGAAGAGATTCATTAATCACATTACGGCACTCGGGATGCACCCCCTTTTCTTGGGACCAAGCTCCCTCCGCTCGGATCATGTCACCTGGAGCCATATTCCCTACGCCCGAACCTGTGCTTCAGGCTGGGGAACCTTGGCACAAGACACCTTTTCTTCAGCTCAGATAAATCACTTACTTTACCTCGACCCTAGTCGAGCTATCCTATACTTCGGCAGGACAAATTCCCTTACCCGCTTCGAGCGGGACCAGAACTATATTCCTCGGCAGCACCGAACCATTTTATACCTCGACCTTGACCGAGATGTTTATTCAAATCCAAACCAAACCGACCTAAGATAGCGAATGGATCATGATTCGTCCACAGTCAGAAGAAAACTTGAGATAAAAAGATCATCCAAAAGGACAATCAAGTGAAGGCAAAAGACCCGTTCATCGAAAATTTCAACAAGATCATAAAAGCAAAAAATACATAAGTGACCCTTAAGAATCGGGGGTTGAGTCGGTCCCGACAGCCTCCTCGGTGACATTCAGGGGGGCTTGGCTTGTTTCGCCCACTTCAAATATCATTGCTTCCTCGGCGGCAAGCTGAGAGTGTCCTTCGGGAGCCATGGTCTCATTAGAACCTAGAATAACGTCAAGATCGATGTCTGAAATGTCTTCATATTCATCTTCTTCAGCCCCCGGGGTATAGGCCTCAAAAGGTTCGACATTCGAAAAGGATAAATTCCACTCGGGAAGCGTCCAAGAGATCTTTACTCGGATCTCCTCTTCGCAGAATCGAAATGCATCAGCATAGGCTTCTCTACGTTCTTCTGAAAACTGGGTGGAGCCTTTATATTCCTCCACGGCCAAGGCAATTCGGCCATTGGCTTCAGCTAATCGATCTTGAAGCTCAGGTTTACTCGGCGACTCGCAGATAGCTCCTCCCCCAAGGCATCAATTTGCTCCTGTGCTTTGGTCTCAATTTCACCCATCTACAAAATATCGGAATGCTCAAGCCTATGGATGAAATAAAAGCACTAAAGGCAAACGAAAAAGAGAGACACCATACCTCTTCCTCTCGCCGAGCCAATTCGCCGCTCAGTTCTTGTACCCTCTTCAAGGCCTTCGACTTAGCCGATTGATTTTGGCGAAGGCCCTCTTTGAGGTCATCAATTTGGGACTGCTTGTCCCCAATTTCCCGCTGAGCATAATCGAGATCGTCGGTGAGCCGAGCAACCCGCTCATTTAACCATTTCAGCCAATTTTTCCATTTCGGCGAGTTCTTTATTCAAACTGGTGAGCTGGTCTCGCTGCTGCCGACACTTGTGCTCCTCCTCCTTAAGCCTCCTGCTCCAATTGTTTTTATCTTCAGCATGACTGGCCTTCAGCTGGTCCATCTCATTTCAAAATACTGCTGCATGGCCTTAACCTTGTTGTTATGCTCTGCTTTAATCTGGGATAACTCCAGGCAAGCTTTATTCGATTGCTCGCGAAAGCCCTGGAGCTCTTTGACATGAGTTTCTAGCCAAAAGGCTCTCGCGGCCGCAAGACGAAAAGACTCGGTCACCCTTTCAAAGTCCTTTTTGTTGAGTACCAAGGCCTTGGAAAGCGAATCGATTGGAAACACCCTCGCCCGAAGTTCGGCCGCCTCTTTCCTGGCCTGAGCACAGGCCCCAACGGCCAAAGTCAGGTGCTAGACCAGCGCCCTCGTGATCAAAGAATTCTGCAAAGAAAATGCAAGTGAGAAGCTATGTTCTGACCAACCATGGGTTACAATCCCGGTATAGTGGCTTACCCGAGCAGCATAATTTGAAGCCATCGTCATGAGAGTGTTATTACTGATGTCCGGGAGAAGGAAAGCATCCTTCGGTACTCCAAACCGGCGGAAAGCTACATCGATGATATCCTCGACCGTAGATTCATCCGTGGAGGAATCCTCCCCCGTGCGCAAAATGGACCTCATCAAAGCGGTGAGCATATCATCCAACTCTGAGCTATGGATGGAAGAGCCCCTAGCTGAAGAGCTGGCCTGAGGAGCTCCGACCTGAGGAATCATTCACCCGGCCTCCTCTGTCAAGACTCTAATATGTCCGGCCTCCTCTGTCAAGACTCTAATCTGCCCGGCCTCGAATACCTCGGGCTCGACTGAAGGAACCTCGGCCCGAATATCCCCCTCACTCTGTGATTCCTCTTCTTCCTCTTCCACCAACGCTCTACCTCCGGCAGACTCCGCTTGAACTCCCACCTCTCCTGTGGTGTCCTCGGGAGCCGTAGAAGAGAGATCCTCGGTGGGAGGCACCACAACTTCCACCGGCCTCTCAGCAGGTAGCTCTATCAGAACTTCGACAACCACTACCGCCTCTCTTGACCCATCCACCTGAGCGGGGGCCTCTTCTGCGTGTGGTGGACTTCTCACCGCCGACAATTGAAGCATCTCTTGCGAGGGGACCGCCAGGTCGACCAGCGACGTATCCTCCGCATCATCCGATATGACTAAAATTTGGATAGAAGAAATCCCAACAACTCCCTCCGAACTCCCCTCAGTCGTTTCCTCTGCCATTCTGCCTCCCTCAGGCAGAGAGGACTTCTCAACCTTGATTCGTGCCCCCACTTCCTCTCTTATTGGGGTGGGAGAAGGGTGGCTGGAACCATCTTTCTTCGATCCCTTTAGGTGGGACTAGAAAGGGTGAGGCCTCTTCTCAGATTTATGCCTCTCTCCAAAGCCAGAGCCCCTATGGCGTTTTCCCAGTTCCTTTTCATTTGGCCCACAAACGCTGACCTCTCAGCTGGAAACGTATCAAACGAGTCAATCAGACAGAGATAACTGGGCACACCGGCTGTCATGACCAAAGGGAAAAAGTATGCTCACCTTGAGGGTCGACAGAACTAAGTTCGGCGGCGAAGAGGGCATCCTCTGATAACACGGCGCTAGACGACACCACCTGACCGCCACGAAGGGTCACCAGATCCCTCTTCTCCTGTTCGCTCAACTTCGGGTGCGCCTCTGGATCCCTCACATAGATCGACCATCCCCTTGGAAAATCCAAGCCGATGTTCCCATCGGCAATAAAAAATCTGGACTTCCATTCCTTTATCGAGGATGGATTATCAGCGATCATCTTGAACGACTTTTGGGGACCAATATACAACCACTCGGAACCCCTCCCGGAAACCAGATTGTGGCAAACTCAGAACATGGGGAGGGTTGCAGTCACCCCAGCGCGACTACAGAGCAAAATAAACCCGATGAGGTTGTGCCAGCTGTTAGGCGCCACCATTGTTGGACAGATATTATAGAACCTCATCACCTCCTGCACCAACGGATGAAGAGGAAATTGAAGGCCGGCCCTAAGACTTTCCTCATAGAAGAAAGCTCCCAGACTTAACTCGGTCGAAACCTTATCGTCGGCTTTCGGCGCGTATAGAACCATGTCTCTGGTGACTCTGTAAAGCCAGCGGATTCTCTCCAGGTCCCCTAGAGAGATCTCCGAGGAAATGTCGTTTGGGCCCTTCATGCTCTCCGGCCAAAGAGCGAAACACAAGCAAATCTATGGAAAGGAAAAGAGAGAGAAGAGGAGGGTCTCTATGGCAGGGACAAAGAAGCATTGCGGAAGAAACGCCGCCCTAGCCCCCTTTCTCCCCTTTAAACAACGCTTCGAAAAGTTGCCTTAAGCGTTAAGGCTCCTGCAATAGGTGTCACAAATATGAAGACCCTGCCACACGAGACTCCCCCAATCACTGCTCACAAAATCCAAAGAATTTCTTCTTCGTACAACAACAGATAATGATAGCAAATTGACGGCCCATCAGTTTCGGAGCCATCGTCGCACCTTTTCAAATCCTTCTGGGCGGGATTATTTTAGACTCTACTCCCTAAATCTGAAGTTACACTTCAGAGTAGGGAGTGGGGGGTATGTGATGAGGGATAAAAATATCATTGCATTAATGTGCGTACAATCCAAGACATTGGGCTAGGGCTAGCCCGTGCACCCTGTCGCATAACTGTCACATCCGATGGGCAGCAATGAGTAGGCTACCCCTCCAAACAGCTTTTGTGTAATAGTTGGCCGAGCTATTATTATACCTCGGCTGATCGAGCTATTAATACCTCGGCTGATCGAGCTATTATTATACCTTGGTTGATCGAGCTATTATCATACCCCCACAGGCCGAGCTATCCTATACCTCGGTAAATTGAGTCTCACCATACTTCAGCAGATTCATCCATCTTCTATACCTTGGCCCGACCGAGGTATCCAAGTACCTCTACGGAATACACCTGAACTAACAAGATTTCAAATAGGAAATCATGCCTACACTACCAGAAATGGCCTAGAGCCTATGTAGTCGCTGAATCTGGAAGCATCATCTGCTCTTCCTGGCCGTTGATCCTCTAACCAACCGAATACGGATCCTACCAGCCCTGTAACAACCTGATTCGAATCAGTTTGAATCCCAACAACTTTCAGACCCTCTGTGACATGTCCAAGGAATTAGGTGATCACCTATAAATATCACAGCCTCAGATCCCCTCAGGTACGCTCTCTTTCACTCACTCACATTCTCCGAAAAACTCCATTAGAGCTCAGATCGAGCTCCTGGCACCACCCCTGAAGGAACCCTTCCTCGGGGATCCTTCTCTTATTTGTCTACTTGTTGTGAATCTCCACTGACTTGGGCGTTAGAGGGTCTTCATAAAGAGCACCCCCCAAACCACCCTCTACTTGAGGACTGTTTTGCAGGTCCCGACGAGGAGTCGAGCCCGGATTCGAAGCCTCAACAGCACCTGAGTCGGAGAACGAATTTCCGCAGCAACAATTATTATTATTATTATTATTATTATTATTATTAAAAGATTTCAGAGAATGGCATCAACACGAGTGAAAATGAAAACAATGGCGCAAGGAAATAAAGCCGTTATAGGGATGCATGAGCGGATCGCATGCTTTTTTTTTTTGGTACAAACGGGTGATCACACTGATCTAGCGTGAGTCAACCCTGAGAGATCAGAAAATAAAATCTATTTAAGTACAAAAGGGCAAGGATCACTCTGCTTCCAACGTTGATGAAACATGCATACATTGAAAAAGATTTATTGTACCAAAGGATGGTATAGCAAGCGTGCATCAAATGCACAAATTAAACCTTTTTTTTAAACCTAGGATGTCGCATTTATATTACCTACTGCTCTTCTGCAAGTCTTTTTTTAAAAAACTTTTATGATTACTATTTCCTTCCTTCTCGTGGGCCTCAACCTAGCTACTTGGAAATAGAAACAGAATTCTAATTCATAAAATGAAATTTGAGCTTGAGCCACTGTGGCCAACCATGCGAATTATCGAAGTCGATTATCGTTCAAAATCTTTTGTACCGTGAATGCGTTACCAAAGGCTTAGAGCCTGTTTAGCTGCAAAAATCTAAGAGTGTAACTGAGGGTGATTTTTTGGAAACTTTTTTTTTTTTGAGCTCAAAAATTTTATGCTTAAATTTAATATTTGCAAAATAAAAAAATAAAAAATAAATATTTAATTTTTCAAACATAGGCTAGGTTTTTCATGTAGTTAGGAAAATGCTTAGTTAAGTTAAGTTGAGTTGAATATTCTCCGCTTTTATCGTCTTTTATCCTGTGCTGCGGACCAAATGTAGCTATAATGAATAATTCACCAACTGCGGTGCCAAGGTGCACAAAATTGTTCAACAACTGCTGCTCGATGACCTTGGACAGGGGACCAATATTACATGTGCAAGCTTAAAATATAGACAGGGCTACCATTCATTCTAGGAAAAGATTTTGTACATCGCCTCCGATGCAGTAAGTTCTACGTGAGCTGCACCATTCCTTTTTATTGGTTCACATATGCACGACACCCATTAAAAAATGTTAAGAAACTTTATAACATCCCGAGAGAAAAACTTAGGACATCCTAGTTTTAAGCTTACGACACCATAGTTATAAAGTTAAGACATCCGTTCAGAAAGCAAAAAAAACTTACGACATCCTAGTTTTAGACTTACGACACCCTAGTTTTAAACTTAAGACATCCGTTCAGAAAAAGGTATCTATACATAAATTCTATAAAAAAAAAGCTGTCTGACGTGCATTAATACCGTTCAGCTTTTTTTGGAATTTGTGTAAAGAGACCTTTTCTAAACGGTGTTTTAAGTTTAAAACTAGGGTGTCTTAAGTTTAAAACTAGAATGTCGTAAGTTTAAAACTAGGATGTCGTAAGTTTTTTTTGGCTTTCTGAACGGGTGTCTTAATATTATAACTGCGGTATCATAAGTTTAAAACTAGGGTGTCGTAAGTTTTTTTGCTTTCTTAATGGTTGTCTTAATTTTGACGTGATGTGCATTAATACCAGCTTTTTTTGAAATTTGTGTACAGACGAGTGGGTGTCGTAGTTTTATAACTACGGTGTCGACTAAAACTAGGGTGTCGTAAGTATTTTTTACTTTCTTAATCGGTGTCTTAGTTTTATAACTATGGTGTTGTAAGTTTAAAACTAGGGTGTCTTAATTTTAACATGACGTGCATTAATACCCGTTCAGTTTTTTTTTTGAAATATGTACAAAGATGTTTTTGAAGGGGTATCATAATTTTATAACATGTCGAAAGTTTACAACTGGGTGTCGTAATTTTTTTTGTTGAACGGGTGTCTTAACTTTATAACTACGGTGTCGTAAGCTTAAAACTAGGGTGTCTAAGTTTTTTCATCGGGATATCGTAAAGTTATCTTTAACCTTTTTTAATGGGTGTTATTGCTTCCGGAATCTGTCCTCCAATTCGGGTACGGTCGAGTTGCAGCACGGGCTCTCTGCCTGGGTGGACCTGCAAAACAGTCCTCACGCGAGAGGCGTTGGGGGTGGCCCTCTGCGGAAGACCCTACGACGCTCAAGTCAGTGGAGATCAGCAATCAACAGAAATGGGAAAAAGGCTCTCGCTGAAGAGTCCCTCCAGGGCTCTGAGCAAAGCAGAGTGCTAATGGCCGAAGCTAAGGAGAGAGAGAGGGTTCCAGTGAGTGAGTGTGCACGTACCTGAGGAGTCGGCAGATGACTCTATTTATAGAGGATCACCTGATTCCCTGGGAGCGTCGCGGGTCCGAAAGTCGTTAGGATCTGAATCTAGTTTGTTATGAGGCCGGTAGGATTCGTATCTTATTGGTTAGAGAATCGACGGCTAGGAGAGCTCATTGATGTCTCGAGATGTGGTGAGGAGATAGGCTCCAGGGCCCTAGGCCACTCTTGCGGGTCCTAGGTCACTCCCGAATATGATTTCTGTTTGGAATCACACGAATTCGGGTTCTCCCGCATCGAATTCCGCAGAGGCACAGATATCGCTCGGGCTAGGCCGAGCGATGGGAGAGATCGGCTAGAGGGTCCGAAAGGTAACATAGCTCGGCTGGGGCCGAGAGAGGACATAGCTCGGCTGGGGCTAAGAGACGACATAGCTCGGCTAGGACCGAGAGAGGTGGTTCGCGTCTTGGGAGTCCTTGGTTCGGCGAGGGGCTAAGGCGTCCCGACCTATCGAGGCTGACCTATCTCGGGCGAGCGTCGCATAGTTTACAGGAATCAGGGCTAGTTCTAGCCATGTGCACGATTATTGATATACAGTGATTTTACCTTCAACAGTGTCATACGTATGTGGATCAATAAAAAGGAACAGTTCAGTAAGACTTACTGCACCGAAAAAACGATGTAGAAAGTCTTTTCCTTCGTTATATGACCCCTCTCTCACCTTCACCGCTGTGCACATGGAGGGCTCTTTTTGGACTGCTCGTCATTCAAACACCAAACCCCAATCTTAATCTTTTTTGAGGTAAAAAGAAGAGGTACAACTGTACAAGCCTCCCACGATTTTATTAAAGACGAACCCCAATCTCTTAATCATCTGGACCACAATGCTTCATGGCTTTCCCATGTCGGCAACTTCAATCAGCCAATCCTTATAAGCGCATCGTTTGTCCTACGACGTTAAACCGTTCTACGGTGGGAGGTCAGCTGCCAGCCGAACGCTTTGAATTGGTGCCGTTGAAGAGAACCAAAACACCGTTGCCTTCCAAAGCCACAAAGCGAACGGACTTATAAATTGTAGTCGACCAGACCTCTGTGCCATTGGCGTCTACGCGGCATTCTCCTCTTCAGGCGATGTCACGGTTTGCCAGCCACACCAGTTCTCGACGGAATCCAGATGTGGAAATGGAACCACTGGCCATCTCAGAATCATGATGGCAAGGAGGGTCTATGTTAAAGTTTAGTTATCCAGTAAAAAATCAATAAAGTCAATCTTAATGTGATTCTCCTCGACACTCAGTCATGACACATGACTAGCCCTTGCACTTAAAATAGTACTGATGAACGTACCTCACGAGTTGGCTCAGTTCAACCGTTTTGTTTCTTCTTGGGGACCCATGCATTCCGTTAATTGTCGATGCTGGAACTGAGCAGATGCCAGATGCGAGGGGCCTCTGGTGTTCCGTGGTGTGCTAGGCGGCTATCTGACTCTAGTTCAGAGTCGGTCTTGTTGAATGGAAGCAGGGTTCCGATTTCCAACTAGTCTGAATCCTCAGTGGTTAAAGATGCCTCTTTGGAGTGAACTCCAGCAGTGTATTTAGCTTCCGTCTCTGTCCAACGTCCTGTTCTTTCAATTCTCTTCAACTCTTTTTACAAGTTACTATAAATGAGTTCGAATTCTCTCCAACAAGAGGTCCTGTTGAATGTACAAGCTTCTTCCTTGTGGTCAGAGCTGTCCATAATGCAATGGTTGTGATTGTGCAAGTAGTCCCACATGACATTAGAGGACTAGAAACATCGCCAACATTAGTGAATGTGGTTTGCCGTTGGATATGGGTAAAAAGAAATTTAAAAATATTTCTTCAGAAGAGATTCTCTTACTCTTTTATTCAAATATAGTCTCGCAGAGTCATTTCTCTTTACTTTTTTCCACCTAATTATGTGTTTTTTTATACTTTATATATTAATAAATTAATGAGGGAGTGCGGTACTGATTGCTTGCCATATGGATGGCTTTGATTATAAGATTAGTTTTCTTTAATTAAAACCCAAGAGGAAGAGCATCCTAACTTTTAAAAAGATAATAATTAAAAAAATAAAAATGATGTGCAAGTCCCAACCTGTTGTAGTTGTGGTCCCATCGAGTTGAGAAACCCGGTGCCCTCTGTCTACAGGACAATGCCTGCCCATGATTCAGTGGCCACCATGTAGACATTGTCTGCAAAACAATATCTACAAAACAATTTATTCGAGATCTAGGCATAATTAACAATTCTTTCTATAATCTATAATTAAACTCTTTTTATTATCCTTTGAAAAAAATGATTTCATAAACAAAGGAATTGTACGGTACGAAATAACAAACTAATTCTAAAAAGATGAACCTTCCTCTAAATTGTTCCATTTTGTTTGGACAAAAAAAGATATGAAATATTTGAATCAAATTGATTTTATTACAATTTTGTAGTATACCAATGAATGAAACTATTATTATTTCATCTAAGTTGAATAACCAAAGACTTTTTTACTACGGATTTTGACAACTTGAGAAATTTTAATTTGGTTATGATTCAAAGAGGAAAAAGAATAAAATTTTGCTATCAAGGCCAAGTTTCAACCAACACAGTCACATTAACAACTCTTAGATTACGAACCAATTTGTTGGTGTAAGTCTAAGAAATTAATGATCACCAGCATTCAGTGCAAAAATAATTATTGATTCCCCAAGACAACCCAATAGGATTGGTATTTGTGCATCATGAATCTTCCCTTTTTTTTGGTATAGACGAGTGATTACACCACCCTAAGGTAGGTCACACCCAATGTATCAAAGTACAATAACTGAGAAAGGATAATAGAGCAAGGGTCGCCCTGCTTCCAGCTCTAAAAACTAGAAAGAAAGGCCACCCGGCCAGCAATCTAATCAGCAATAGCATTAGCTTCACAGTAGATATGCCGAATGTGGACATGACGAGCTTCCAAAAGAGTAGAGCGGATGTCGTACATTAAGGGTATAGAAGGCAAGTGGGTACTGGACTCTTGCCGGATCCACCAAACAACAGTAATAGAGTCACCTTCAATGATAAGACTACATGCGCCCAATATCCGAATAGCATAGGAGATACCAATCCAAGCCGCGTACAGCTCGATAAGAGGCACTAAGGAGTCAAGTAAGCCAAGCCTCCCGCCGCCAATATCCTACCATCCGCGCCACGAATGACAAAAACCGAACCAGCACATCTACCGCGGACACTCCTATCAAAATTGATTTTAACAAACCCTAGAGGTGAGGGCTCCTAGGAAAAAAAATTGTACGCCAATTTGCTGCCAAAGCAGCGAGGAGACCCAGTGGCAAGGGTTCGCAGAATCAAGAAAACCATGATGGAAAGTATACTCAGCTGAAAGGGAAATAACCATCCTAACAACCCTGCCAGAAGGAACCATCTTGTCAGAGAACAGGATCTGATTTCGGGATAACCAAATCTGATACGCAATGTAAGCCCACAAAGGACCTTGCTGGTGGCTACCCCTCCCTATACCCTGCTTCATCAGTCTCAAAAAAGAAATACAGTGGAAATCAGTTCCAAAGTCCCAGGGACAAGCCCCAGAGATCAGCCAAATCTGTCTTGCCCTAGCACAATAGAAAATAGCATGGTCAGACGTCTCCACCTCAATACCACATAACAGACAAGTAGGCTGAATACCCAAGCCTCTCCGAGGAAGAAGGGAGCAGGTAGAAGAACATCCCAAGCCAGCTTCCAAATAAAAAGCCTCACTCTGGGGTGAACGGGAAGATGCCAAACCCAATCCAGATCCATTGATTACTGAGGGAGAGACTGTAGATAGACAGGAGGTCCCTCAACGGAGCACAAGACAAGCAAGATCTCCTCCACACCCTAGTGTCAAGGGGCACCCGACAGAGTGGAATAGAGAGAATATGCTGACAGAGCTCATCCCCAAAAAATCTGGACACCCGAGAGGAAGACCAAGCAGGGCGATCATGGAAATTAAATCACTAACTCGCATACCATAGGAAATATCCGAGCTAACAAAGGTTGTCCAGCGAGACAGGGGGAGTCCGCTATCACGTATCCTGAGTAGCATCCACCGAGGCACCATCACCAATCATCCAAGAGGTACAGTTCAGAATAGCTGGAGCATACCGACAAACTTCTTTCCAGAAAAAGGAGTGCCCATGGGTAGACTGAGAAAGAGAGGAAGAGTTTCAGTCACCATACTTGGCCCGCATGAAGGAGCTCCATAAATAATGCGATCAAGCAAAAATCTAGAGGCATGCCTAGCAGTTAACGCATCCCTCCTGATAGAAAGCAATTGGATACCAAGCCCATCCTCAAAAATTGGCAAGAAGACAATGTCCCAGGCCAAAAGATGAAAGCCGTGACCATCCAGCATCGAACCCCAGAGGAAATCCCGAAAGTATTGCTCAATCTTTCTCAAACAGGTCAGGGGAATAGCAGTATTAGATAAGAGATAGCTCGGCATAGAAGATAATACTAATCGAATGAGAGTAATCCTCGCCATCATAGAAAGTCCAGACACTTGCCAACCGTCCAAACGATGACGAATACGCTTCACAAGATCACTAAAATCCAACACTAAGGCCGTCTCCCAGAAATCGGAATCCCCAGATAGGATAGCCGATCAGACTGAGCAGGAATGCCCATTATGTTGGAAATAGACCTCTTCAATGACGGGGATGTCCTCGAGCTGAAGCAGATCAGAGATTTGCTAAGATTAACTCTCTGACCCGAGGCACAATAATAGGACTGAAGAATGGTCGCAAAGGTGGAGGCATTACAGGTAGAAGCCTTCCCCAGGAGAAGATCACCATCAAATAGCAAGTGGGACAGCGAGGGGCCAAGGGGACCCGCAGAGTAAGGGATCAGAGCCAAACTCCGCTGAGCCAAAGAAAGGGCCCGGGACAAAGCATCAGCCGAGAGGATGAAAAAAAAGGAGAAAGAGGACATCCTTGCCTCAGGCCAACCTCCGAGTGAAAGTAATCCATCTAACTCCCATTAATAAGAAGAGAGAATGAGGTCTATGGACACTCCATCACCCAATCAACAAAGAGCTCCTAAAAACCAAACGCATGAAGAGAACGGCTTAGAAAATCCCAACTCAGTCTGTTATAAGCTCTCTCCATATCGATCTAATGGCCATGAGGCACTGATAGCTAGAAGTTATCTGCAAGTCATGCATAAACTCCTGAGCCAACAGGGCATTGCCTGTGATACTACGCCCCCTGAGAAAAGCCCCATGCTCCAAAGAGATGAGACGAGGATGATCAAAGACATCCGGGAGACCAAAAGATGAGCGCAGACCTTATATAATATAGTGCACATACTTATAGGCCAAAAATGCTGAGGAGAGAAGGCATCGGGCCGTTTGGGCACCAGCATAATAAGAGTCCACTTTCAGTCAGATGGCATATGATTAAACTGAAATACAGACTGGATCGCCAAGACCACATCCAGACCAACAATATCCCAATAATGACGAAAAAATAAGGGTGGGTACCCATCCGGCCCAAGGGCCTTATCGAGGCCAAGATCCCATAAAGCCAGATGAATCTCCTTGTAAAAAATGGCCTGGTAAGAGTGTCATTCTCGACCTCAGAGACCTTACAAGATGACAGAATGGGACAAACAGGGACCCCATCCCCAGAACTCTCAGTCCACCTAAACTGAAAGAAATTAAAAAGATGGTCCCTAATCACCTGAGGATCATCCTATACAAACCGTCATCATCAACTAAACGCCTAATACGGTTCACGGCACGATGACGTAAGGTACCATGGTGAAAGAATCTCGTATTACGATCCCCTTCCTTAATCCACTGAATACGAGACCTCTGCCTTCAAAAAGTCTCCTGCTGCAGCATAAGAGAGTGGTGGATAGCC
The DNA here is from genome assembly GCA_900491605.1 of Calamus simplicifolius. NCBI lineage: Eukaryota > Viridiplantae > Streptophyta > Magnoliopsida > Arecales > Arecaceae > Calamus > Calamus simplicifolius. The sequence continues at coordinate 30,117 of UESW01002438.1, forward strand.
AAAGTAGACCTAAGGGTAGACAGATCAGAATCGAGGAGGAAACCCTCCTGATCCTCCTTGGCTTGCAAAGAAGTAATAATAGACTCCACATGCTCCATTTGCCTCATAATATCCCCCACCTCCCTTCTATTCCAACTAGAGAGCCTGCGGCTAGCAAGGAGCAGACGTCTAGAGAATCTATAGGTGGCACTCCCTCTAACAGGCATCCACCAAACTGAGAAATGATGTGCCTAGCCAAGAATAAAAAGTCCAGAACTTCTCAAATTGAACTGTCTGGTCCGCTGGAGAGACGCCTCAGTAGAAATGAAAATAGGATAATGATCAGATCCAATTCTAGCCAAGTGAATGACAGTGGCAGAAGAAAAATGAAGCAGTTGGTGGAGACCAAGGCCCTATCTAGTCTCTCCCAGACTCTAGCAGAACCCTGAAAGTTATTGCACTAGGTAAACTGGGAACCCGCAAACCCCATATCCAAAAGACCTGCCGAAGAAATAAATTTCTGAACTCAGCAATGTCCAAAGATCCAACGAACTACCTCCCTCTTTTTTCTCAGTGGCCCCCACGATACAGTTAAAATCACCAGTAATAAGGGAAGGAAAGCCCTGGCCTATAAGCGAGAGAAGCTCATCCCATAGCACACGGCAACCCTGAAGTCAGTGTTGGCATAGACACCAAACAGAAGCCAAGGAGCAGAAGACCCCTCCGAAATAACCAAAGCCACCTGCTGGCCATAGCTATGGAAGGCATCAATTCTATTTTTATTAGGTCTCCAAAGCACCAAGATAACACCAGAAAGACCAACTGACTCAATAGCATAAGATTCCCACAATCTAGAAATCTATCTCCGAAGCCAAGCCAAACTATCCCCCGAAAGGCGAGTTTCCATCAAGATACAAATATCAAAGGCATGAAGCTGCTGAAGCCTCCCAAAAGAGGAGCGAAACGAGGGTTTCTGGGCCCCTCCCATGTTCCACGAAAGAATCTTCATTCAAAACTAGAGAAGGGGGAGCCCCAACTGAGTCCCCAATCACCTGCTCATCAAGGTGATCAGAAGTCACTGGAGGAACCATAGGACCTTGCCCACTACAGTCAACCATCAGAGATGAATCCATAGCCTCAGCTGAGCTATCCCTCTGAATAGCTCCCTTGAGCAGGGCAACCACCACCTCATCGACCGGTCGACCAACTGCTCCGGCTGGGAAATCCCTAAGGCAGTCCCCGGGGCCAGACCATCTCTACGACGGGACTTCTGCGACCTCAACCCAGCTAGGCCATCAGAACCCCTAGGCCATCGATGCCGAGAAAGTAAAGGGAGCAAACTCACTGCCTTTTCCCTTAAGTGGGGCTTTCCCTTTATCTTTAGACACCTTGGAGACGATCCGCTGCGATAGAGGCTCCACAGGTCGAGCCCTCTTTGACGGGCCAGAATGGGCATCACCCTAGGACTTCGAACGCCCAGCCCACTTGTTCGAACCCACATTACAAAAGGGTTAATTAAGCTTCCCAAACTTTCAGACATTACTGGAACAGAGACCAAGGACTCAGACACAGGCTGCTGAGACCCTTCATTCACTCCAGTCGACACAGAACCCCTAACCCGGCATGTGGAGTCCATGGATATAGAAGAAGGATGCAGGGGGACAGAAGAGCCCTCCACCACAGGCAACAACACGAACTCAACTTAGGCACAGCTCCTGGCACTAGATCTCCCACCCCAGCTCCAACCGGCATGCAAGAAGCAGACCAACACGCTGAGCCAGTGGGCGAAGGCACAGGCCTCAGGGAGGATAAGGCCTGATCCGGAGGAGCCAAGAAGCAGAGGAGGAGGCCCCCAAGCCAACCACCCCAAGACCCGCCTACCTCTGCGCCACTTTCTTCAGAATTTGCCAAACCTCTTTCAAAACAGGGGAAGAAGAAACTGTTAGGATATGTGCCCATAAATAAATGACATTTATTATTTTACGGAATATTTAAAAATTTAATATTATACTTGCATGCATGTTATGATGCTTTATAAATATCAAAAATCCTTGTATTATTTAAATGTGACTTTAAATATTGTATATAAGTGTTATATATAGAGGATAATATTTAAAAAAAATAATCTAAATTTATCCGTAATTATAAATTAAAGTTGCAAACGGGATCTTTAATTTAAAATTACTAGCGCATTCATTACATTCTAAATGAAACGATCTTATCCGGATTGTTATAATGAGATTTCGGAATGAAAGTGCTTTATATAATTTGATTATATATGACTGGAACACGATTAATTATGAATCTCTAATAAATTTCGTTGTTAAAATAGAGAAATCAAAATTAATCAATGATGGTCATATGTGAATCGATCTTAATTCTGCGTAATTAATAGACTCCTATTTATTGTTATATTTTTTGACTTACTGGGTAATGACACAGAAACATAGTGTCAAATTCTTGGTATATTAAAAATATAATAATAAGTAGCCAAAAATATTAATATAAAGATAAAATTCATTCCTTTGTAAAGAAGTCAGATGGATGGTTCTCATAAGTGTTGATTCGGACTTGAATAATTTATGATTGGATCATAAATATATTATTCATTATAGAATCAATGGTACTTATGGATAAAGATGTGATTAAAGAGGTTAACAGAAAATGCCTAGCTTTAATCATGAACCGTTTATGAGGATTGATTTATATGTAGTGACTATATCAATGGACGATTCAAATCCTTTTGAATATAATTAATTTTATAATTTTAAGAGTGCAGTTCCAAATTTTTAGTGGAGTAATTTAAAATTAATAATTTTATATTTTAATTAAGGTGTTAATTGAATGTCAAAATTATTGAGCTTAGAATTATAATGTTCATAGTTCACTCTCACTAATTATGTGAACTTTATGATATGTTGGGTTGATTTATTAATTTGGAATTGAGAATTCTAAATTATTTTTTATATAAAAATTAATCCATTAATTTCTATTAAACGGTGTCCTAGGGCCTATTCCACGAGAAAAGTCTATTTAAAAATTATTTAGTTATTAGAGAAAATTATTTAGTTGTTGGAGAAATAAATATGGGATCGTGAGAGAGCCTTTCTCTCTCCCGTAACGTTTTATGATAAATATATCTAACCAACAATTAGTTGTTGGATTGATATACGTTAAAGTAATTTCAAGAGTTGGAAGTGATCTTTAAATATTAATTAATTGATTAATTAATAAAAGATGTTGATAGATTGTTATTCTCTGAGAGATTCCTCCTTCAACTTCAACTTCACTTTATCTCATGAGTTGAGAATACAAAGTGAATTAAACTCAGTTGTGTAATCTTAACCCAAATCAAAAGGAACGCCTTCGTCTAGAGAACGTTTGGAAAGATCCGTGGTGATCAAAAGGATTTGGTGATTCCAAGATAGTGGTGGTGAAGAACGAAAGGTAAATTCTTAATCTCCTTACTGTTCTTATTATTAAATTAATATGGGTATAGATCGCGCTAACTCAATTTTTTAAGATATGTGATTTGATTATTATCTTGTTTCTGCTAAGATATGTGATTTGATCCTTATCTCGCTTCCAAACATCTCAAAGTCGTATTGAGATTACCATCAATTGGTATCAGAGCAGGTTATACCCCTATTAATTTAATAATAGATTATATGATAATCTTTATATAATTGGGTAGGCACTCATGCATAATATGCTTTTAATATTTTTATGATGATGAATGTATGTGTGAATGGATTGGCATTATTTTTTTGATTCCATGGAATAAACTATGTAACTTTCTTTTAATTAGATCAATTGAATATAAGATTCCTTTTATATTGATGAAGAAAGGTTCTTCATGGTTTTGAGAAAAGTTCTCAAACTAGAATTTTTTATACTTATTAAAAAGTCCTATTTTATTTTATTGAGAATTTTTTCAAAGGCTGTCAATAGGAGATTTTGAGTAAAGTTCTCAAATTAGAATTTTTTATACTTATTAAAAAGTCATATTTTATTTTATTAGAATTTTTTCAAAGGCCGTCAGATAGGAGATTTTGAGTAGGAATCCTTTCCCTTGGCTCTAAGCCTCATCGTTTTTCAGGAATTCGAAGAGCCTCACCGTTTCTTACTGATTCGAAGAGCCTCACCATTTCCTAGTAATTCGAAGAGCCTCATCATTTCCTAGTGATTCGAAAAGCCTCACCGTTTCTTAGGAATTCGATGAGCCTCATTGTCTAAAAAAACATTAGGAGTCACGTAAGTAAAGTTTTTTCGTTTCGCTTCTTATTGAATGTTTTTATTATGTAGATAATAATTATTTACTCTTTTTCGTTTTGGTTTTTTATGAAATATTTTTGTTATGTTGATGATAATCACATTTCATGAATATTATATGCATATTAGATTAAAAGTGTCTACCTATTTAATATATGTCATGCATCTGTGCATTATTGTTTTATTATTTTTTGCTAAAAAGTTTTAGTAAATTATATTTAATGCACTTTGCAATAAATTTAATGAGATTAAATTTATAAATTAATTGAGCAATTGGATTTGCAAAATTAATGTGCCAAATGTGATGTTTAAAATTTAGATGTTATATTTAAGTTATCACATTAAGCTTATTTTATAATTTTAAAGTATTTAACATTATAAAATCTTAGTGATTTAAATTGTTTAAATTAACTAAGAGTTTATGAAACAAAAGTTGTTTTATAAATAAAATATACTTTTGCAAAATAATGAGTGGGAGGGGTAATATGACAATATAAACCCTTGGTCTCTATCGTTAGTACAATAATGTGAGTTATTAGTAGCACCTCGTGACGCTTTGATTTCGTCCTCCCTACGGAGGATGTCTACTAATGGCAATACCAAGGTTGTCTTCCATGCGATAGGACTTTTAAGATGTATTTTATAATTGACCTACCCTAGGGCGGTAATTTTTAAGTTAAGTCTCAAAAGGTCTGATACGATGGGTCACACTCATAAAGAAATAATTAAATTAGTTAATTACTTTCTTGACCAAAATTAAGGAAATTAATGAGTATTAGAAATATGAGATATTTCGGAAGATACTAATTAATTGAGAAGATCTCATTTTAATTAGCAACTATTTGACCTACCCTACGGCATCACTTAGTTGTGGAGATTAAAATTCCTTAGGCCTTTAAAGAAAACATGTTTTTGTGTATTTTAACATGTGCTTTTATGCATCTTATTTACTTTGCCTTAAATTGTGTAATGATATTTATATAATTATTTATTAAATTTTTTTATTTTTTAGCAAATATATCAAACCCGATTTTCTCACTTCTCGCCTCTCAAGTATTAACCGATGAAAATTTTGTTAAGTAGAAAAGCAACATGAATATTCTTTTCATTAATGAAAACTACCACTATGTCCTTAAGTAGGATTCCTCCAGTGCCTCCAACCAATGCCTCCAAGGTTGCTGCTGAAGAGTACAACCGTTGGGTTGTTGCAAACAACAAAGCCCGCTGCTACTTGTTAGCAGCGATGAATGAGGTGCTTAGAACTAAGCACGAGGCCTTTGAAACTGCAAGAGAGATTATGGAATCTCTGCAGCAGATGTTTGGACGCCCATCTGATCAGGCTCGCTACGAAGCTATTGTTGGGAATTGTATCCTAAAGCCAATCATTTGATGATTGTGCTGATGTAAATTGTATATAAATTGATATATTAATAAAAGTTATTTGGCAGTTTATTCATTACAAGAACATCTTCTTAATACTCCTGAAAGTAATGAAGCCCTTAGGATCTTCCTCACGATAAAGGAGGATTTATCTTAGAAGGTCCTTAAAAGAGTTCGCGACCAAATGATATACTATGACAGGGCCATAGTACTATCAATTATAGGACGTTGTATATCACATTTGTTGGTTATCCTCTTAACCAAGGAGTGTAGAGACACTGGTATGACATACAGGTGAAAGTGTAGGAGTACATTTCACCGAACGTGACTCATTTCCGGATACTCTGCTGTCAAGAGTTAATCCGAGAAGATATAGGTATAAGTATCCTTCAGACCTGAAGATCACAACCAGTGGCTTACAAGCAACTCATTGTACTTAGGTGCCGGACCACCTGGATTTCTAATCCAGCTACGAAAGGTTACTGAGTGCAGTCAAGTACTTATGGTAGTCAGTTGTGGATCAAGATGGAATTTGACCTATCCCATTAAAAGGAGAAATGCTTGTGTTTCAATTTAGCAAGACCTTGGCCAAGGCACTTCATGTGAAAGTCACATGATCACTAAAGTTGAAATCACTTTATGGATTTGCTATTTAGAGTTGACAGGCTCTTAAGCCATCCTTAGCATTTGTGGTCAAGAGGATGAATTATACGGTAACTGTTTCTTAGGGTTCTTGGAGTTTGCTCGGCAACTCTTCGACCTATCCGGACGTCGGGTTCCATTGCTAGATGGGCACATCGATTAGTATAGAAAGTTGTTTCTATGCTACCGGCTTAGGTTCGAACCTAGAGAGTCACACGCATAGAAGTTTCCTAGGATGATCTATTTGCTGATCAACGATTGAGAATCGTATATGATTTAATTAATCAATTTGATTGATTGAATTATCTCAATTGGGTTAAGTACAATTGAATAAGATTCAATTTGGTTTAAGTCTATTAGAAGGACAAGTCAATTTCAAATATTGATTTGAAATTAGACTTGATTTGAATTTAAATAGATTCAGGACTAGCCAAATTTGATTTGGGCTTGGACCATGATCTATGTGGGTTAAGTCAAATAAATTCAGATCAGAACCCAAACCTCTCGAATATGGATCTCATATGATGAGATGGCTAAAATCTCATCTCATGAGATAGAATTTAATGCATGACATTTATTTACCGAACGTCGGATTTATCCCTCGTCTCTTTAGTTTTCTCCGAACGACGGAACTAAACCAAACGCCGCGACTCCTCCTTGGTTTTCTCCGAACGTCGGAATTAAACCAAGCGCCGCGCCTTCGGCGTCTCTTCGCTTTTGCCAAACGACGATTCTTAAATGTCAGAATTAAATGTCAAGGCTAAATCTAGACTATAAATAGAGGGCATTCCCTCACCAGAGAACACAGAACAAAAAATAGAACAACAATACACGATTTGTCGTGGATTGTAATTCTAAATTGTCGTGGATTGTAATTCTAAAATGTTAGAATAGAAAATCCTGGTGATTCTGGTGTTAGCGGAAGCCTGGTGGATCTTGGAGGAAGATTCAAGTGAGAGGATTCAAGATCAGCAAAGCTATTTTTCGCGAGCTAGCACTCCCAAAATCTGATCATTCGGGCTTCGCGTGGACGATACTAGAGGCCGGACGATTGAACGGCTGCAGAGCAATAAGGATTTACCTACTGTTCTTAAGGTAAGTGATTTGATCCCTAGATCTTAAGGCAGGCTTCAAGATAATAGTGTGACTAGTCATCTTGAAGATCAAGATATGATCTTGATGTTTTTATATGCATATTTTAGATCAAATGGCCCTGAATATATAGGCAAAGATATGATCTTGATGCATATTAGATAGATTAATATGTAATCTTTTAATTTCCGCAATGATAATAGTTATCAATTTTTAAAAATATGCATGCCTCGGAGACTATTTCTCCCTACAAATGGTATCAGAGCCATGGTTTCGTTAATGATCTAATTTATTGCATGTAAATTAATATTCTCATTAATTATGTAATTATGGCTAAAACTTATCACAAGGCCATATGGTCACAGGTGGATTGAAAATCCGAATTACCCATTCAATGAGGTATTCTGTGACATATTGCCGTGCGATTGTTTTATCGTTGATGCTTTGTTTAAAGAAAATTTAAATTGTGCTTTGGCATCAAAACATAGATTACACACACTCTCAAAAGATATTTTATATTTGATACATATTGATGTTGTATAAAACCATAATATTTGCATGTTTAGTATAAAAACATAGATATGATATATGATGGCATGATGTCTATGTTATAAAACATACAAATATTTATGAGAGTTTTATTTGAATGTCAAATATTAGTTCATAATTTTTTTTAGATATGATCTAAATATAGGAATTATGAGTAGTAACATTATGCTTGATTGAAATATATGACATGTTAACATGAAATATATTTAATCATTTGGGTTAGCTAAATCGGATCCATAAAGGGTTAGACTCTAAGGTTTAAATCAACTGGACTAAAAGAGTATTTGTTCAAATCTAATTAGATTAGGTTAAGAATGCTCTAAATCAAACAATAGTTGTAGTTGATCAAGTCCTTCTCTTTGATTAAACCAAATGGAAGTAGATTAGGCTCCGTGGTTGAGCATGAATCTATTAGATGGTCAAATCAGAATTGGTTAACCATATGATGTCAAGGTGGGATGGCAAGTTGCTCTAGGATCAACGATCGAATGGTTTTTAATTGGGAGCTACTCGTATTGATGCGTCTTTAACGAGTTAATGTATCCCTCCCATCGATCTCTCTCACCTGGTCATTGTGGTGAACCATTTATGATTCAGATCATTTACCTGATTCGGGTTGACCCATGCCTGTAAGGATATCAGTATGACTGATTTAGGTGCCACTTAACCTGACTTAATCTTGTTTCATTCTACCGATTTCATAGATTCAGTGGGAGAACTTGATTAGTCAATTTATCTTCATATTATTAAAATCCTCTAAAATTATTAGGTCCTTAAAATGAAATAGTTATATGATAACTAGATCATAGCCTCCCATTAAGGTGGGTGATAATGAGTCCGATGTCTTGATAATCATTGGAGGCACTCCATGCCTGGTGCTTGTCAACCATCAGAATTATCATTCATTATATGATAAGTCAGCGTAACTATTAAATAAACAGTCAGGTGAGCCGAGCTTCACTCGGGCTTGGTTGTCTATTGATAGGTTACACTGATTATATCATTTAATGGTTGGACCTAACCAGAACTTTCAGTGGAGGCACTTCATGCCTGCTGAAGAGGTACATGGGGCAAAACTGAACACTAAGAATTGTTTGAGGAAACAATTGGTTTTGAACCTACTCTTAGATGCATATGGGTTAGCCAAGCTTCACTTGGGCCTGTATGTAGTTTATGTAGATCTTAGTGCCCGCTAAAGAATTAAGAATAATTCTTCGAATTGGGGTGTAGAGGCTGCCAATTTGAACAAAATAGTGGAAGAATCTTTAGACTAAAGTCCAAGTCTTTAGACTGAATCAATTTATATACTAATAAACTTTAGTTTTTCCTTATGCAGAACATGGCCACTAATTTATCATTAAGGTCCCTATTGGATAGTGACAAATTGAATGGTTCCAATTTCAATAGCTGGTTCAGAAAACTTAAGATCGTCCTTGAGCATGAGAGGATTCTATATATTCTGAATAATCCTGCACCAAAGATACCTGATGCAAACACCCAAAGTTCTGAGAGAGACACTTATCAGAAGTGGCTCAATGATAGAACTAGCGTGCGTTGTATCATGTTAGCAGCAATGAACGATGAATTCGGTCGCCGGTTCGAGAATGCTCAGCCAGAAGAAATCATTCAAGCGTTGAATGAATCTTTCGGCACACCCGACGATGTTGAAAGGCACAAGACTAGTTGTGCTATTTTCAATGCTCGAATGAGAGATGGATCTCCTGTCACTGATCATGTATTGTACATGATCGAGAAGATAGAACTCCTAAGCAAGCTCGGCTTTCCCTTACATGAGCAGTTGGGAAAAGATGCGATCCTGAATTCCTTGCCTCCATCCTTCCGACCTTTCCTTACTCATTTTCGAATGACAAAGCCTGCAGTCAACTACCACGGTTTGTTGGGGTTGTTACAGAACTTTGAGAAGGATAACCAGCTCTCTAAGGGTTTGGTTAATGTGGTTGAAGGATCTAAGGTAGGGCGTAAACCCTTTGGGAAAGGGAAGAAGAAAAAGAATAATAAAAGGGTGCAACATGCTAGGACATCTATAAGGGGTCAGATGCAGAAGAAGAAAGTTGATAAAAGTCAAGCTGAATGCTTTCACTGCAAGATGCAAGGGCACTGGAAGAGGAACTGTCCTCTTTACATTGCCACACTTGATCCAAACAGGCCAAAGAAGAAAAAGGAGCAAGATGTTGCTCAACAAGGTATTTATATGATAACACCTTGTAATTTTTCTATATATGATAATCAGACCTGGGTATTGGATACCGGGAGTCCTTTTAACATTTGCAATTCATTGCAGGGACTACAGGTCACCAGAAGATTTGAGGACAATGAAAGATTCCTAAATGTCGGCGATGGAAGATTAGTTCCAGTACTGGCATTAGGAGTTCTTGAAATAGTTTTCAATAGAAATGTCATTATACTAAATGATTGTCATTTTTGCCCAACGTTCTTATTGAACGTAATTTCTGTAGGCCTTCTGGCCAAAAATAATTATGAAATTTTAATAAAGGATGTTACTTTGAATATCATTATGAATGGAGTCACTGTAATGACTGGGCATTTATCTAATGGCATTTATATATTATCACAGCCTGTGAATGTAGTGTACCAATCAAGTAAGCGCCCTAGAACAACTGATGTCACAGATATTTATCTTTGGCACCATCGGCTGGGTCATATCAACAAGAACAGATTAAACAGGTTAACTCAGGAGGGCATCCTTCGAGTTGATGATTGTGAATCATTAACTACCTGTGAATCATGTCTTCTTGGTAAAATGACCAAGTCATCTTTTACTGGAAAAGGTGAAAGAGCCAAAGAGCTATTGGGTCTAGTACATACTGATGTATGTGGACCAATGAGCACTTGTGCCAAAGGTGGATACTACTACTTCATTACTTTTACAGACGACCTTTCTAGGTTCGGTTATGTCTATCTTATGCGACATAAATCTGAATCGTTTGAAATGTTCAAACTATATCATAAAGAAGTAGAAAAATAAACAGGAAAATGTATTAAGACCCTTCGATCAGATCGAGGAGGCGAATACCTTTCCAATGAATTTGTGACATATTTAAAGGAGAATGGGATTCTCTCCCAATGGACTCCTCCTGGAACACCGCAACATAACGGTGTGTCGGAAAGAAGGAATCGAACTCTGTTAGACATGGTTCGGTCCATGATGGGTTTTGCAAGCTTGCCAATATCATTTTGGGGATACGCATTAGAATCAGCTTGTCATATTCTTAATAAGGTTCCAAGTAAGTCTGTTTCTAAAACTCCACATGAGATGTGGTATGGACATAAACCGGTTATTACCTATCTGAGAGTCTGGGGGTGTCCGGCTTATGTGAAACGTGCAAAATCAGACAAACTTGAACCCAAATCTGACAAATATTTTTTCATCGGCTATCCGAAAGAAACAAAGGATATTACTTCTACAATACTGAAGAACAAAAGTTGTTCATTAGTAATAGAGCAGTTTTTCTTGAAAAGGAGTTCCTTAGTGAAGGAACAAATAGCTCTAATGTTGAACTTGAGGAAGTTCATCAAGTAGAAGGAACAACACAAACCAGTGAACCCCTAGAATCTGAGTTGATTAGATCAAACTCAAAACCCATTTTAGATGCACCATTAAGGCGATCTGGTAGAGTACCACATCAACCGGACAGATACTTGGGTTTCTTGGTCCAGAACGATGATCCTGTTGAACTCGATGAGAACAACGAGGATCCGATCACCTATATGGATGCTATGCAAAGGACTGACTCTAATAAATGGCTTGATGCCATGAAATCCGAACTTGATTCCATGAAGGACAATAATGTATGGACATTAGTTGACCCACCCGAAGGGATAAAACCCATAGGGTGTAAATGGGTTTTCAAGAGGAAAAGAGGCGCAGACGGAAAGGTAGAGACCTATAAAGCACGTCTGGTTGCCAAGGGGTATCGTCAACGTTATGGTATTGACTATGACGAAACGTTTTCTCCTGTGGCAATGCTGAAATCCATTCGGATTATGCTAGCTATAGCAGCACACTTCGATTATGAGATTTGGCAGATGGATGTTAAAACCGCTTTTCTAAATGGTGATTTAGAAGAACAGGTGTATATGATACAGCCTGAAGGTTTTATATCTGAAGACGAGTCTAAAGTGTGCAGGCTACAGAAGTCTATTTATGGACTTAAGCAAGCATCAAGGAGTTGGAACATACGATTTGATAAAGTGATCAAATCTTATGGCTTTATTAAGAATAAAGAAGAACCTTGCATTTATAAATGGGCTAACGATTCTGTTATTGTATTTCTTGTATTATATGTGGATGATATTCTCTTAATCGGGAATGATATCCCTGCATTACAAGGAATAAAGACATGGTTATCATCACAATTCTCCATGAAAGATCTGGGAGAAGCATCATACATCTAGGGATGAAGATCTATAGAGATAGATCTAAGAGGATGCTAGGTTTATCCCAATCTACGTACATTGACACAGTGCTAAAGAGGTTTAGCATGGAGAATTCCAAGAAAGGCTATCTTCCGATAGGCCATGGAATTCATCTTTCTAAGAAGGATTGTCCGACAACTCCTAATGAAAGAGAACGTATGAGTCGAATTCCATATGCTTCGGCAGTAGGATCGATTATGTACACCATGACATGTACAAGACCAGATGTGGCATACTCACTAGGAGTAGTGAGTAGATACCAATCTGATCCAGGAGAAAAACACTGGCAAGTTGTTAAGACAATCCTTAAGTATTTGAGAAATACTAAGGACCAGTGGTTAGTCTATGGAGAGTCTGATTTGAAACTTGTTGGATATACTGATTCCAGTTTTCAATCAGATCATGATGATAGCAAAAGTGTATCGGGTTTCGTGTTTATCCTAAATGGTGGAGCTGTTTGCTGGAAAAGTTCCAAGCAACATACAGTGGCAGATTCGGTGTGCGAGGCAGAGTACATCGCTGCATCAGATGCTGCGAAAGAAGCTGTGTGGCTGCGAAAGTTCATCTCCGAGCTTGGAGTGACACCTTCCATAGATGAACCAGTCCTGTTATACAGTGACAGCACTGGTGCCATAGCTCAAGCAAAGGAACCACGAGCACATCAGCGCACCAAGCACATACTGCGCCGGTTTCATCTTATTCGAGAGATAGTAGACCGAGGTGACATAAATCTTCAGAAGATTGATGGAAAGGAAAACCTAGGTGACCCATTTACTAAAGCACTCAGCATCAAGGAGTTTGACAACTATAAGTTGAAGATGGGTATTAGATACTGTAATGAGTGGCTTTAGGCTAAGTGGGAGTTTGTTGGGAATTGTATCCTAAAGCCAATCATTTGATGATTGTGCTGATGTAAATTGTATATAAATTGATATATTAATAAAAGTTATTTGGCAGTTTATTCATTACAAGAACATCTTCTTAATACTCCTGAAAGTAATGAAGCCCTTAGGATCTTCCTCACGATAAAGGAGGATTTATCTTAGAAGGTCCTTAAAAGAGTTCGCGACCAAATGATATACTATGACAGGGCCATAGTACTATCAATTATAGGACGTTGTATATCATATTTGTTGGTTATCCTCTTAACCAAGGAGTGTAGAGACACTGGTATGACATACAGGTGAAAGTGTAGGAGTACATTTCACCGAACGTGACTCATTTCGGATACTCTGCTGTCAAGAGTTAATCCGAGAAGATATAGGTATAAGTATCCTTCAGACCTGAAGATCACAACCAGTGGCTTACAAGCAACTCATTGTACTTAGGTGCCGGACCACCTGGATTTCTAATCCAGCTACGAAAGGTTACTGGGTGCAGTCAAGTACTTGTGGTAGTCAGTTGTGGATCAAGATGGAATTTGACCTATCCCATTAAAAGGAGAAATGCTTGTGTTTCAATTTAGCAAGACCTTGGCCAAGGCACTTCATGTGAAAGTCACATGATCACTAAAGTTGAAATCACTTTATGGATTTGCTATTTAGAGTTGACAGGCTCTTAAGCCATCCTTAGCATTTGTGGTCAAGAGGATGAATTATACGGTAACTGTTTCTTAGGGTTCTTGGAGTTTGCTCGGCAACTCTTCGACCTATCCGGACGTCGGGTTCCATTGCTAGATGGGCACATCGATTAGTATAGAAAGTTGTTTCTATGCTACCGGCTTAGGTTCGAACCTAGAGAGTCACACGCATAGAAGTTTCCTAGGATGATCTATTTGCTGATCAACGATTGAGAATCGTATATGATTTAATTAATCAATTTGATTGATTGAATTATCTCAATTGGGTTAAGTACAATTGAATAAGATTCAATTTGGTTTAAGTCTATTAGAAGGACAAGTCAATTTCAAATATTGATTTGAAATTAGACTTGATTTGAATTTAAATAGATTCAGGACTAGCCAAATTTGATTTGGGCTTGGACCATGATCTATGTGGGTTAAGTCAAATAAATTCAGATCAGAACCCAAACCTCTCGAATATGGATCTCATATGATGAGATGGCTAAAATCTCATCTCATGAGATAGAATTTAATGCATGACATTTATTTACCGAACGTCGGATTTATCCCTCGTCTCTTTGGTTTTCTCCGAACGACGGAACTAAACCAAACGCCGCGACTCCTTGGTTTTCTCCGAACATCGGAATTAAACCAAGCGCCGCGCCTTCGGCGTCTCTTCGCTTTTGCCAAACGACGGATTCTTAAATGTCAGAATTAAATGTCAAGGCTAAATCTAGACTATAAATAGAGGGCATTCCCTCACCAGAGAACACAGAACAAAAATAGAACAACAATACACGATTTGTCGTGGATTGTAATTCTAAATTATCGTGGATTGTAATTCTAAAATTTAGAATAGAAAATCCTGGTGATTCTGGTGTTAGCGGAAGCCTGGTGGATCTTGGAGGAAGATTCAAGTGAGAGGATTCAAGATCAGCAAAGCTATTTTTCGCGAGCTAGCACTCCCAAATCTGATCATTCGGGGCTTCGCGTGGACGATACTAGAGGCCGGACGATTGAACGGCTGCAGAGCAATAAGGATTTACCTACTGTTCTTAAGGTAAGTGATTTGATCCCTAGATCTTAAGGCAGCTTCAAGATAATAGTGTGACTAGTCATCTTGAAGATCAAGATATGATCTTGATGTTTTTATATGCATATTTTAGATCAAACGACCTGAATATAAGGCAAAGATATGATCTTGATGCATATTAGATAGATTAATATGTAATCTTTTAATTTCCGCAATGATAATAGTTATCAATTTTAAAAATATGCATGCCTCGGAGACTATTTCTCCCTACAGCTATAAAAGCCATTATGAATGGCAAAATGGAGAATGGTTCTTCTGTTCGTGAGCACATCCTCAAAATGATCAATCATTTCAATGAGGCTGAGATCAATGGAGCTAAAATTGATGAAAAGACTTAGGTTGGCATGATTCTGGAGACACTATCTCCCGTTTTTCTTTAATTCAGGACTAATTACATTATGAATCATAAAAAGTGTAATCTGATTGAACTCCTGGATGAGCTGCAAATATATGAGACTCTTATAGATGATAAGGGTGGTAAGGCAATTGTTGCTGAAGCCAACGCAGCTGAGGCAAAGCCTTCTTCTTCGAAGAAAAAGAAGAAGAATTATGTGGGAAAGAAAAAGGATATTAAGAAGAAGATCTAGAAGAAGAAAGGAAAGGCTGCTGCTCAACCTAAACATAAAGGAAAGTGTTTCCACTGTCATCAAGATGGCCATTGGAAAAGGATCTATAAAAGGTACCTTGATGAGATGAAATAGAAAAAGAAATAAGGTAAATTAGATTTACTAGTCATGGAAACATGCTTAGTTGAGAATGATTTCTCAAGCTAGATAATTGATTCAGAAGCATCTAACCATGTTTGTATTTCTTTGCAGATTCTTGAGTCTGCCCGGGATCTTCAAGTGGCAGATTTCACAATGAGAGTAGGCAGTGGAGAAAAGGTGTCAGCGACAGCAGTAGGGATAGTTCGACTATCGTTTGCTGATAATAAATATTTTCTTTTGGATAATGTTTATTATATTCCGGATTTCAAACGGAATTTGATTTCGGTGTCAAAGTTGCATGAACAATTTATTTCTGTTTCTTTTAGTGTTGACTCTGTTTCAATTTATAAGAATGGAATAAATATTTGTTCTGGGTATGTTGAAAGTGGTTTATATTTTGTTAAACCAAATTCCAACAACTTGCTTCAAACCGAAATGTTTACAGTCGCTGAACCAACTCCTAAAAGAAGAAAAGTTGCAAATAATGACAATGACACGTATTTATGGCATTTGAGGCTTGGTCATATTAATATAGATAGAATAGAAATACTAGTGAAGGATGGTCCTTTAAGAGAGCTAAGGGTTGGTACTCTATTAGTTTGTGAATCCTGTCTAGAAGGCAAAATGATCAAAAGACCTTTTTCAGCAAAAGGTGAAAGAGCAAAAGCACCTTTAGAGATCATACATACTGATATATGTGGGCCTTTGAATGTCAAAGCTAGAGGGGTCTATGAATATTTCATCACATTCATTGATAATTATTCTAGATATGGATATACATATCTGATGCAAAGAAAATCTGAGGCCTTTGAAAAGTTCAAAGAATTCCATGCTGAAGTAAAAAATAACTCAGTAAATCAATCAAAACTCTTCGATCTGATCAAGGAGGAGAGCACTTGGATTATGAATTTCAGGACCACTTGATTGAGAATGGAATATTATCATAGCTCAAGGCACCCGCGACACCATAACAAAATGGTGTAGTTGAAAGAAGGAATCACACTTTGCTTGATATGATAAGATCAATGTTAAGCTATTCTTCTTTGCCTAACTCATTTTGGGGATATGCATTACAAACAGCTGTATACATTCTAAACTTAGTTTCATCTAAGTCAATCCCTAAGACTCCATTAGAGTTATGGAATGGTCGCAAGCCTAGTTTGAGACACATCCGCATATGGGGATGTCCAGCCCATGTGCTGAAGGGAAAGACTGGGAAGTTGGAACCTCGTTCAGAAGTATGCATGTTTGTTGGGTACCCTAATGGAACGAGAGGATGACTGTTTTATAATGCTCAAGATAACAAAGTTTTTGTGTCGACAAATGCAATGTTTCTCGAGTACAATTATATGACAGAATTCAAACCTAGAAGTAAATTAGTTCTGGAAGAGTTGCTAGCTGATGAGATCAGCCCCACATCAACAAAAGTTGTTGAACGATAAAAAGTTGAGACCACTACTCAAGATCAAATACAACCACCACCACGACATAGTAGAAGGGAAATAAGATTACCCATCCGCTATGGTTAGAATGGAGAAGCACAAGTTGCAGTCACCGATGGCAGTGATGATGATCCATTGACATACAAGATGGCAATGGAGGATGTTGATCAAGAGAAATGGCAGGAAGCCATGAAACTCGAAATGGAATCAATGTATTCTAATTCAGTCTGGAAGCTTGTAGATCTACCAGAAGGCGTAAAGCCTATTGGATGCAAATGGATCTATAAGAGAAAAAGAGGAGCCAATGGAAAAGTAGAGACTTTCAAGGCTAGGTTAGTGGCAAAGGGTTTTACTCAAAAGGAATGAGTAGACTATGAGGATACTTTTCGCCAGTAGCCTTGCTAAAATCCATTCGGATTCTCTTGTCCATTGTTGTTCATTATGATTATGAGATATGACAAATGGATGTCAAGACGGTGTTTTTGAATGGTCATCTTGAAGAGACTATTCATATGGTCCAACCAGAGGGTTTTGTGGTTAAAGGCCAAGAGCAGAAAGTCTGCAAATTGCAAAGGTCCATTTATGGGCTTAAGCAAGCTTCTAGATCTTGGAACATCAGATTTAATGAAGCCATAACATCTTATGGTTTTGAACAAAATTTAGAAAAACCTTGTGTCTATAAGCAAAAGGAAGGAAATACAGTGCTCTTTTTAGTTCTTTATGTGGATGACATTTTACTCATTGCGAATGATGTAGGATCTCTATCCAAAATAAAGAACTGGCTAGCCAGCCAATTCCAAATGAAGGATTTGAGAGAAGCAAGCTATATTCTTGGCATCCAAATTATACGGGATTGCAAGAATAGGCTTTTGGCGTTGTCTCAGGCATCGTATATTGACAATGTCAGCTCCCCCTCCTCTCTGGGGCCACCGACAGCACACCTGCACACTTGTGGTAATCGGATAGAGTTTTACTAGTCTTTATGTAGCGCTCCATAAAGAGCTAGAGAACCCCAACTAATTATCATAAGTGGCAGACACACGAAAACACATCCTGTTAAAAACTTTTCATTTTCATCTCAATTATATACACAAATCACTCAATCAACACTAAGCATCAACCTGCTCAGATAATATTTTTCATGACATTCCTCAGGCAGTTTACAAGATCACATTCACAATCGACATCAAAATCCTAAGTGCACACATCATGCTCATAATTTTCTCCAAAACATAAGTCTCGTATTCATATCCAAAAAGGTCTAAAACATCATTACATCTCACTGTACACATACACATATACAAAATACAAATATCAAACCACACTCTCTCAATATACAAGGCTAGCATTTATACACTCTTGCATCCAAGCAAGCTTCACCAGCTAAGGGTCTGTCCTGCTTATCTTGTGATCCTGGCAGAAATACTCACTGATCTGAAAGAACATTTAAATCATAGAGGGATGAGACCTAAGTCCCAGTGACTGGATAACCATCTAACTATGGAGAAATAGAGAACCATAACCTCTTAATTTCAATCGTATGCTGAACTATTTAGCTTGTACAACTCAAAGTACATTTTTAACATGATATCAGATAAAATAAAATGTAGCTTATTCTTCAAATAACATATCAGTACTGAAATACTCTATAATAACTTTTCACTGAAAGATAACTCATTAAGATAAAAATCCATGCATTACAATATGAAGATATGCATTCTTTATCTACAACCCAGACTCCCATCTGACTTTGCCCACTGGCATCTCAAGTAAGCTCTCCCTCTCGGGATAACTATTTGGCCCATTGGCCCTTTTTATATCACAACATATGCTTTTAGATCTCATGATGCTGGGCTGTGTGTGTAATGCCTCTGAGGTACCACCCTACAGTCGCCCTTCTGTAGGTGTACTCTCATCGGGTGCGTGACTAGCAACAGGATCCCCGCACAAATAGCACCCCTTACCCGTGCGGTTCACCTGGCAAAGTGCTTTGTTCCTTAACCCTGGAACCTCGGGTTTTCTCTCTGCCCCCACGGGCTATATATAGTAATCAGCTCCACTGAGCTATGATTCATGCCCCCACGGGCTGCTCACAACCAGCCCCACTGGCCTGGTTAAGCGTGCACTCACCCCTGATTCTGGGGTTCATCGTACGATCTGTTCGCAAGGAGGTGCCGGCTCGATAGTAGTGTGCAATGCTCATGCTACAGTACAGTCTAAAGGGTGATCAGCCCCCTAGCTGCCTGATGCTCAGTATGATACATACATCATTTGTAAAGCTTTATCATGCAAATATGCCATGTATACATTAAAAATCCCCTCATCGAAACTCATGCTTATGTGTTTATGCTCAAAACTCATGCTTCATCAGAATCATATATCACATATACTAGGTTCTCATTTCTCATATTTAAAACATACATAATACTCTGCTAAACATAACATACCATAACTAGGTATTAATCTCATTATACTAGCTCAAATTAACTTCTCATTGCTAGATGAGAAACCCACTCACCTTAGTAGGTTACTCCTCGACTGGTACTCAACTCTGGTATTCCGGCTCCCTGGAATAACCCTCTTGACCTACGTCAACATACAGATACGATAGCTATTAGGATTACCTCCACACGAGGTTTTCCCACGAACCATGCATGCATACATGATCTATCCTCTAATATCTCATTATTTTCTTCCACCCTTTCTCTACTCAAGATTACTTCTACTATTACCTCAAAATACAATAATCTAAGAAAATCTAAAGTCATACAAGATCTAGGGAAGCTATAGCTTACCTGGAGTCGAGCACAAACCCCAAGCTTCCCTTTCCCTTTCTCTTTCTTCCTTCTTCTTCTTCCTCTTCCTCTCTTTCTCCTCTTCTTTCTCTCTTTCTTTCTTTCTTTCTTTTCTCTGGCTGAACCCACGTTTCCCTTTTTCTCTAATGACTTGGGGACCAAGTCATTGGAAACTTAAGGGTTAAGGCATGCCAAATTCCCTTTTGCCCTCAAACACTCTTAACGCACGCTTTTTGGAAAACACGTGGCTCACTTATAACCATGATATTTTGCCCTTAGATTTTCTTTCCCAAGTTGCCCTTAACACAATTAGCAATTGACATCGGAGCCTTTTCCCATTTTGCCCCTGATATAGCATTTTTTTAATCGATTTATAGCCCAGATTATCATTTTTACTTAAATCGATACTTTTATGTAACATTTCTAAGAAAAGACTTTACCAGCTTGAAGAACTCGATTTTAGAAATCCAACGGTTCAAACGGCATCCAAATCGGACTTGAAACGGATTAAATATGAATTCTCAAGATTTAACTCAGAAAAACCTGCCGTCTTGGAGTCGGCTCCAGCAGAAAATAGGGTCGACTCCAGAAAAGTAGGGTCGACTCCAGAAAAGTAGGGGTCGACTCCAGCTCTGCAGGGTCGACTCCAAAGCGTGCCGAAAGTTTAAAACCGTGCCAGAGTCGACTCCACTCCAATTAGGTCGACTCCAACCACTAAAAACATCATTTTAGGATAAAACTCAAACTAAACTTGATTTTTCTTGTGATTTAAACCCATTAAAACTTAAGTCTCTCAATTTCTTAAATCAAACTCATTAACATTCAGAAATATACTTATTTACTCCAAAATTTCTTCTCTTTACATTTATCAAAAGGCCAACACACCCACATTTCACTGAAACTTTCTGACTTTCATTTCAAATGAAAATGCCATAAATTACAAGGTTTTCAGGATGTTACAATTCTCCCCCTCTTAAGAAATTTCGTCCCGAAATTTAGCTAGATATATTTTCAAATAGATGGGGGTACTTCAATCTCATCTCATCCTCTCGCTCCCATGTAGCCTCCTCTTTTTGATGATTTAACCATTGCACCTTAACTAATGGAATTCTTTTACTGCGGAGCTGCTTAATCTCCCTACTCAAGATCTTCACTGGTTCTGTTGCAAATGATAAATCCCCCTGTAACTCTATAGTCTCAGACTGAATCACATGAGAGGAATCCGGCACATACCTCCTAAGCATTGATACATGAAATACATTATGAATCTGAGATAACTCTGGAGGTAAAGCCAATCTATAAGCTAGTGTCCCAACTCTTTCCAGAATTTCATAGGGTCCAATATACCTGGGACTCAACTTGCCTTTCTTTCCAAATCTCATAATACCTCGCCAAGGAGATACCTTCAGAAAGACTCTATCTCCAACCTCAAACTTTACCTCTCTATGCTTTTTATCTGCATAGCTCTTCTGTCTATCCTGGGCTGCCTTTAATTTAGCTCTTATAATTTTAACTTGATCTGCTGTAAGCTGCACTAACTCAGGGCCTAACAGCCTTCTCTCTCCCTCCTCATCCCAACACACTGGAGTTCTACATTTTCTCCCATACAAGGCCTCATATGGTGCCATATCAATGCTAGAATGGTAGCTGTTATTGTAAGCAAACTCTATTAAAGGTAGATGATCATCCCAGCTACCAGAAAATTCCATGACACAAGCTCTCAGCATATCCTCCAGTGTCTGGATGGTTCTTTCTGACTGACCATCGGTTTGGGGATGAAATGCTGTACTGAACCTCAATTTAGTCCCCAAAGCTTTCTGTAATTCTGCCCAAAATTGAGATGTGAACCTTGGATCCTATCTGATACTATCGATACTGGCACACCATGCCTACTCACAATTTCATGCACATATAATTCTGCTAATCTATCCAAGGTAAAGACAATCTTAATAGGCAGAAAATGAGCAGACTTAGTCAATCTATCAACTATCACCCATATAGCATCATTGCCCCTTCTGGTCTTTGGGAGTCCTACAACGAAATCCATAGTTATATGCTCCCATTTCCACTCTGGCACAAACAGAGGCTGAAGCTTTCCAGCTGGACACTGATGTTCAGCCTTAATCTGCTGACACACCAAACACTTAGATACATACTCAGCTATCTCCTTTTTCATACCATTCCACCAGTAATTCTGTTTGATAGTTCTATACATCTTAGTACTACCTGGATGCATTGAATAAGCTGAGCTATGTGCTTCCCTTAAAATCTGATCTTTCACTGATTCCACAGCTGGCACACAAACTCTGCCCTTGAATAATAACACTCCATCACCTCTAACAGAAAACTCTGACTGAGACCCACTCTGAATTAAATCTCTAGCTTTAAGCAAATGTAGATCTAGCAACTGAGCTTCTCTTATTTCTTCTAGCATTTGGGGTCTCACTCTGAAAGTAGCCAACAAGGCTCCTGATTCTTCTACAGCTAGCTCTGCATCTAACCTCCTTAACTCAATCATCAAGGGTAGCTGTACGGTTCTGATAGAAGCCAATGTGGCCATAGACTTTCGACTCAAGGCATCAGCCACAACATTAGCTTTCCCTGGGTGATACTCAATAGTGCAATCATAGTCTTTAATCAATTCAATCCATCTTCTCTGCCTTAAATTCAATTCCTTCTGGGTCAGAATATATTTCAAGCTCTTATGATCAGTAAATATCTGGCATCTTCTTCCATACAAGTAGTGCCTCCAAACCTTCAATGCAAATATAACAGCAGCTAACTCCAAATCATGGGTGGGGTAATTCTTTTCATGGGATCTCAACTGTCTAGATATATAAGCCACTACTTTCCCATTCTGCATTAAAACACACCCCAAACCCTTCAATGAGGCATCACTATAGATCACATAATCACTGGCACTATCAGGTAGTATTAGGATTGGGGCTGAGGTTAATCTCTTTTTCAATTCATCCATACTCTTCTGGCATTCATTAGACCAATCAAACTTGATATTCTTTCTAAGCAGCTTAGTCATAGGAGAAGCCAAAATCGAGAAATTTTCTATAAATCTTCTATAATATCCTGCTAGCCCCAAGAAACTCCTCACCTCAGTCTGATTGGTAGGTGATACCCAATTTACTATAGCTTCAATCTTTTGAGGATCTACCATAATACCTTCGGCTGAAACTACATGTCCCAAGAACTTTACCTCATCCAGCCAAAATTCACTTTTACTAAACTTTGCATATAATTGCTTTTCTCTTAATATCTGCAAAACTGTCCTCAGATGCTGTTCATGCTCTTCACTACTTCTAGAATAAATCAAGATGTCATCAATGAATACTATCACAAATTTATCTAGATACTCTTGAAATACTTGATTCATCAGACCCATAAAAGCAGCTGGAGCATTTGTCAAGCCAAATGGCATTACCAAGAACTCATAATGACCATATCTGGTCCTGAAAGCAGTCTTAGATATATCCTCATTCTTTATTCTCAATTGATGATACCCAGATCTCAGATCAATCTTTGAAAACACTGCTGCCCCCTGCAGCTGATCAAACAAATCATCGATCCTTGGCAATGGATAATTGTTTCTAATGGTCACCTTGTTCAACTGTCTATAGTCTATACACAACCTCAAGGTACCATCCTTTTTCTTCACAAACAACACTGGTGCACCCCATGGTGATATACTGGGTCTAATAAACCCTTTATCCAATAATTCTTGTAACTGACTTTTCAATTCTTTCAATTCAACTGGAGCCATTCTATAAGGTGCCCTGGCTATTGGTCTGGTATCTGGGGCTAGATCTATACTGAAATCAAATCCTCTGTCAGGAGGTAACCCTGGCAGCTCCTCAGGAAATACATCTGAAAAATCCCTTACCACAGGGATATTCGTCAGCTCTAAACCATTGCCCTCTAGGCTCACTGCACAAGCTAAATAGGCTTCACATCTCTTTGCTAGCATTTTATTGGCTGACAGAGCTGAAATCACTCCTGAGGGTAACCCCCTCCTATCACCAACAAAACAGACCTCTCTATCATCAGAAGTTTGTAACATCACCTCCTTCCTTAAGCAATCTACTCTGGCTCTATGCACAGATAGCCAATCCATCCCCAAAATGGCATCAAACTCTTTCAACCTCAAAGGAATCAAATCTGCTGCTAATTTCTGACCCTCCACAGAAATATCACAACCTCTATACACTTGGTCTGCTATAAAAGGCCTCCCTACGGGCATAGATACTACCAACTGACTACCCAACTGGCCCACATCTCTAACTAGATGCTTAGCAAACTCACATGAGATAAATGAATGCGTAGATCCAGAATCAATTAAAATATAAGCATCATGATTATCGATGGGTAGCATACCTGTCACCACATCAGGATCAATCTGAGCCTCCTGTCTGGTCATGGCAAACACTCTGGCCTCGGCTCGGAATACTGGATGACCCTCCTGGCTGATTAACATTAGGCCCCACCTGACTGGCTGAAGCCACAACACTACCATCACCCCTCCTACTAGGCTGTCCCCTTGGCATTACTGGCCCCTGAGGAAGCCCACCAGCCTGCTGCCCTCTCCTAGGGCAATCTCTCTTCAGGTGACCTAGATCACCACAAATATAACATCCCTTATTGCCCCTCCTACATTCTCCCAAATGAAGTTTTCCACATACATTACATGGAGGTATATTTCTCCCTCCACCAGAAGGACGACCCTGCTCCCCTACATCACCAGACACCCTGCTGGTGGCAACCTGAGGCACACCCCCATAAGGCTTTCTTTGAACTGGGCTAGATGCTGACACAGATACTGATCTTCTGCCCACATCACCAGGGGCTCTAAACCCAGAATAAAACTGTCCAGTCCTCTGGGGTTTCTTAAATGGCTGAGTCCCTCCCGGAGCAGAAGAATAACTAGGAGCACTTCTTTTCATTCTATCCTGCCTCCTACTCATATATTCTTTTTCAATCTCCTCGGCTTTGAGTGCTCCCTGCACCAACTCAGAGTAACTATTGTAGGTCTGCATACAGGTCTTGGCTTTAATAGGGAGATTCAATCCATCCTGGAATAGTCGACATCTCTCCCTCTCATCAGCCACCAAGGCCCTAGCAAACTGAGATAACTCCACAAAAGTGGCTTCATAATCTGCCACGGACATCCTCCCCTGAGTCAGACAAAGGAAATCCCTCCTCTTCTGATCCCTATAAATCTCAGAATAATATTGCTGATGAAATTCTCTTCTAAAATTTTCCCATGTCAACTCCACTCCCTGGGGCTGCCTGCCCTGAATAGATCTCCACCAACTCTGGGCTCTACCCTCCAGTAAAAAGGTGGCAATACTCAGCCTCTGCTCCTCAGAGCATCCCATCACATCAAATACTCTCTCGATCCTCTGCAGCCATGCCCCGGCCTGAATAGGATCAGTAGTTCCCTGGAACTCCAGAGCCCCTAACTTTCTGGCTCTTTCCACATTCCTCACAACCTCCGTATTTTTAGATGGAAGGCTAGAACTAGCACCCACAGCTGCTACCACAGCCTGAGTAATCATGCCTACCAACTCTGACATACTAGGCCCCTGAGTCTGTACTCGAGATGGGTCTACTGGCACAGGGGTAATAGACTGTGAAGAAGACTCTGGCATCTGCTCTGAAGACGCCCTCACTCTAGCCTCCTTAGATACTGGCTCGGTGGAATCACTAGAAGCCATTCTATCAATTTGACTTCTTCTAACTGACCTTCTGAGTCTACTTTGACCTTTGCTTCTATCCCTGCCTGAAGATTGCTCTGTCTCTCTAGATGCCTTTGTAGTAATCGTCCTACAAGACATTATTCATTACATCAGTTTCATCATTCAATAGCTATAATCATAAACATTCAATCATCCTAGACTCATACTCATACTTATTCCCCTAGGACCTAATAACCTAGGGCTCTGATACCAAAACTTGTCAGCTCCCCCTCCTCTCTGGGGCCACCGACAGCACACCTGCACACTTGTGGTAATCGGATAGAGTTTTACTAGTCTTTATGTAGCGCTCCATAAAGAGCTAGAGAACCCCAACTAATTATCATAAGTGGCAGACACACGAAAACACATCCTGTTAAAAACTTTTCATTTTCATCTCAATTATATACACAAATCACTCAATCAACACTAAGCATCAACCTGCTCAGATAATATTTTTCATGACATTCCTCAGGCAGTTTACAAGATCACATTCACAATCGACATCAAAATCCTAAGTGCACACATCATGCTCATAATTTTCTCCAAAACATAAGTCTCGTATTCATATCCAAAAAGGTCTAAAACATCATTACATCTCACTGTACACATACACATATACAAAATACAAATATCAAACCACACTCTCTCAATATACAAGGCTAGCATTTATACACTCTTGCATCCAAGCAAGCTTCACCAGCTAAGGGTCTGTCCTGCTTATCTTGTGATCCTGGCAGAAATACTCACTGATCTGAAAGAACATTTAAATCATAGAGGGATGAGACCTAAGTCCCAGTGACTGGATAACCATCTAACTATGGAGAAATAGAGAACCATAACCTCTTAATTTCAATCGTATGCTGAACTATTTAGCTTGTACAACTCAAAGTACATTTTTAACATGATATCAGATAAAATAAAATGTAGCTTATTCTTCAAATAACATATCAGTACTGAAATACTCTATAATAACTTTTCACTGAAAGATAACTCATTAAGATAAAAATCCATGCATTACAATATGAAGATATGCATTCTTTATCTACAACCCAGANTATGCTGATACTATTTAGCTTGTACAACTCAAAGTATATTTTTAACATGATATCAGATAAAATAAAATGTAGCTTATTCTTCAAATAACATATCAGTACTGAAATACTCTATAATAACTTTTCACTGAAAGATAACTCATTAAGATAAAATCCATGCATTACAATATGAAGATATGCATTCTTTATCTACAACCCAGACTCCAATCGGAATCTGCTTGCCCACTGGCATCTCAAGTAAACTCTCCCTCTCGGGATAACTATTTGGCCCATTGGCCCTTTTTATATCACAACATATGCTTTTAGATCTCATGATGCTGGGCTGTGTGTGTAATGCCTCTGAGGTACCACCCTACAGTCACCCTTCTATAGGTGTACTCTTATCTGGTGCGTGACTAGCAACAGGATCCCCGCACAAATAGCACCCCTTACCCGTGCGGTTCACCGGCAAAGTGCTTTGTTCCTTAACCCTGGAACCTCGGGTTTTCTCTCTGCCCCCACGGGCTATATATAGTAATCAAATCCACTGAGCTATGATCCATGCCCCCACGGGCTGCTCACAACCAACCCCACTGGCCTGGTTAAGCATGCACTCACCCCTGATTTTGGGGTTCATCGTACGATCGTTCGCAAGGAGGTGCCGGCTCGATAGTAGTGTGCAATGCTCATGCTACAGTACAGTCTAAAGGGTGATCAGCCCCATAGCTGCCTGATGCTCAGTATGATACATACATCATTTGTAAAGCTTTATCATGCAATTATGCCATGTATACATTAAAAATCCCCTCATCGAAACTCATGCTTATGTGTTTATGCTCAAAACTCATGCTCGAAACTCATGCTTATTTCTTTATGCTTAAAATTCATGCTCAAAACTCATTTATCAGATTATCATATACTATGTTCTCATTTCTCATATTTAAAACATACATAATACTCTGCTAAACATAACATACCATAACTAGGTATTAATCTCATTATACTAGCTCAAATTAACTTCTCATTGCTAGATGAGAAACCCACGCACCTTAGTAGGTTACTCCTCGACTGGTACTCAACTCTGGTATTCCGACTCCCTGGAATAACCCTCTTGACCTGGAGTCGAGCACAAACCCCAAGCTTCCCTTTCCCTTTCTCTTTCTTCCTCCTTTTTTCTTCTCTTCTTCCTCTTCCTCTCTTTTCTCCTCTTCTTTCTCTCTTTCTTTCTTTCTTTCTTTTCTCTGGCTGAACCCACGTTTTTCCTTTTTCTAATGACTTGGGGACTAAGTCATTGGAAACTTAAGGGTTAAGGCATGCCAAATTCCCGTTTGCCCTCAAACATTCTTAACGCGCGCTTTTTGGAAAATACGTGGCTCACTTATAACCATGATATTTTACCCTTATATTTTCTTTTCCAGTTGCTCTTAACACAATTAGCAATTGACATCGGAGCCTTTTCCCATTTGCCCCTGATATAGCATTTTTTTAATTGATTTATAGCTCAGATTATCATTTTTCACTTAAATTGATACTTTTATGTAACATTTCCAAGAAAAGACTTTACCAGCTTGAAGAGCTCGATTTTAGAAATCCAACGGTTCAAACGGCATCCAAATCAGACTTGAAACGGAATAAATATAAAATTCTCAAGATTTAACTCAGAAAAACCTGCCGTCTTGGAGTCGGCTCCAGCAGAAATAGGTGTCGGCTCCAGAAAAGTAGGTGTCGACTCCAGAAAAGTAGGTGTCGACTCCAGCCCTGCAGGTGTCGACTCCAAAGCATGCCGAAAGTTTAAAACCGTGCCAGAGTCGACTCCACCCCAAATAGTGTCGACTCCAACCACTAAAACATCATTTCAGGATAAAACTCAAACTAAACTTGATTTTTCTTGTGATTTAAACCCATTAAAACTTAAGTCTCTCAATTTCTTAAATCAAACTCATTAACATTCAGAAATATACTTATTTACTTCAAAATTTCTTCTCTTTATATTTATTAAAAGGCCAACACACCCACATTTCACTGAAACTCTCGACTTTCATTTCAAATGAAAAATGCCATAAATTACAAAGTTTTCAGGATGTTACAGCCACGGCCGTGGCCGTCTTCTCCAGCCACGGCCGTGGCCTTTTCACGGTGGCCAGACCACTAAAAAAAAATTTAACAGCTAGGGGGGTTTTCCCCACCCCCCTTGGTCTTCTCCGGCCACGGCCACGGCCGTGGCCATCTTCTCCGGCCACGGCAGCTAGGGGGGTTTTCCCCACCCCCCTTGGTCTTCTCTGGCCACGGCCGCTGCCGTGGCCGGCCGTGGCTTGGCCACGGTGGCCAGGCCACCAAAAAAAAATTAACTGCTAGGGGGGGTTTTCCCCACCCCCCCTTCGTCTTCTCCGGCCATGGCCGCTGCCGTGGCCGGCCGTGGCCTGGCCACGGTGGCCATGCCACCCAAAAAAAAGTATAACAGGGGGGGGGTTTTCCCCACCCCCCCTTGGTCTTCTCCAGCCACGGCCGTTGCCGTGGCCTGGCCACGATGGCCAAGCCACCAAAAAAAAAAGTATAATAGGGGGGTTTTCCCCACCCCCCCCCTTCATCTTCTCTGGCCACGGTCTCCGACAGCGGCCACTACCATGGCCGGACGTGGCCTGACCACAAAAAAAATTAACAAGGGGGTTTTCCCCACTACACCCCTCTTCTTCTTCTCCGGCCACGGCCACGGCCGTGGCCTGGCCACGGTGGCCAGGCCACCAAAAAAAAATAAAAGGGGAGGGGGGGTTTCCCCACCCTGTTAATTTATGTCACACAATAGTGATACTAAGTGATACTTGCTTCGATAGGACTAATTCAAATGGTCACACAATAGTATTACTATATATATATATGGAGAATGATCACTCTAATAAATTAATTAATTTATGTCATTAGTCATAGCTCTTTGGATAGACTGATTTAGCTCATCAATCATGACTCTTTAAATCAACTAATTTAGCTCATAAACCGTAGCTATTTAGGTCAATTAATTTAGCTTATCAGTTTTTAACTTTTCAAGTAAGCTGATTCTAGGCCATCAACCTTAGCTTTTTAGATCATCAATCAAAACTCTTTAGATAGGTTGAGCTAAATTAGCTTAGCTATTTAGGTCAACTAATTTAGCTCATTAACCATAACTCTTTAAATTAGCTAATTTCAAAATAGCAGTCGTAGCTTTTTATTTCTTTATAGCTGTTTATGCAATAATATTTGTGCATTTGTAGTTATTTACAATTGTTATGTCTTGATTATTTACATTCTGCTTCAAATTGAATGATGCATTAAATTATGTAATGCTAGAATGAAAGTCTTGTTGTAGTTTTATTTAATTTTTAGCAACAAATTAGTAGTTTCAATGATTTATATTTTAGTCTTCACAAACATTTATATTCGACATAATAATCTTAAGAAGTCAGTGACTATATATATAGAACACTATTCCTATATATGTATAATTGACAAGAATTTATGAATAACAAGCATAAGTTCGATTGTTTTTGGATTTCCATATTATTAATCACAGCACTATAACCTTTAGACCCGTTTAAAAATTTGTAGGACTTAGTCTTGCAAATTCTCAAATTGTCCTGATGGACAGTTTGAGAATATTTTTTGCGATATGTTAGTCTGCTATTAATCATCGTTGGTTGAGATTGCGGTTTGTATTTGCTCATACGTTCTCCTAGTGTGGCATATATGCCACACATTTAGGAGAACAATAGGGAAATGCTGCTTAAATTCAACTTTATTTATAAGTGTTAAATTTTTACATAGTCAATCATTAATTGTAATTTAATTGTATGAATCTTTAGTATTTTCAGTATGACGGGCAGAGGTAGATTTACCGACGACATACAGAGTGAGCAGGGACGTAGCCCTGCTGCATCAGATCACATGAGCTTTGGAGATAGAGAGTTCGGATCTCCATACATCGCACAGCCTTTGGGTGATCCTGCATTGGTATTACCATCCAGCCGATCGGCACATACCTCCAAGAGTTCTTCCACCATCGGCCGCACCGTACTTCGATTGGATGCTCATGGGCTGTAAGTATATACTAATTAAAAATATATGTTTATGTTTTTAAGTCAATTACTTATAAACATGTATTTTTTTAATAGATTTATTGAGCAGCATCATGTATCCAGCCACATCAGCTCCGTATTTCAGAGGCGTGCAGATCCTAGTGGCTACGATTGGCGCCACGTATCTGCAGCCACGATGGAGTTTTATTTTTCTGAGTTCAGGTAAACTTATTAAATACAATTTATCACTGATATAAAATTTCTTAATCTTAATAAATTCTGAAACTAACTATTTATTTTAATGCAGAAAAAGTTTACATGAGACCCTGCCAGCCATGATGCCATTAGGGCAGCATGGGAGGCTCTTACGGGACGCCGATACTCCGACATGCTTCATCGTTGGAGGTCATCGGGTCAGCATTCTGCGCATGTGCCAGAGGGTATTTGGCACGAGTGGCAGCAGGCCTGGCAGTCCGATGGCTGGCGCAGGAGGTCCGCATCAGCCAGCACGAACCGCCGATCCAAGAGGGGTGGTCCTGGCACGGGTCTCTTCCGCCACACTTCGGGCTCCATTTCGATTCAGGAGCACAGACGCCGTATGGTAAGAAAATATAAATAATTTAATTACTAATTTAGTTATTTACAAATATTTGCATTAATATCAATTTTTTTATTATTATAGTCTGAGCAGGAGGGCGGAGATCCTGGTGAGTTTCGTCTATTCAGGGCGACACACACCAGGAGGGATGGTTCCTGGGTCGATACGCGATCACGGGAGGTTGCGGCAAGAATTTAGTTTAATGTAGTATCTATTTAATTTCTAAAATTTTATTTAGAGAAATTTATTGATTCATTTATTGTTGATTTTATAATTCAAAGATACGAGTTGAGGAGCTTCGCTCCCAATCGCATGTCGACTCCACTGATGGGGAGACGCCCATTGAACTCTCAGCAGAGGAGAGTCGACGTGTGTTTTTGGAGGCTATTAATGCCTAGCCGCGAGACCGCAGGGTCTATGGTCTGGGCACTAGAGCTTCTGCATATTTTCTCCATCAGGCCTCTAGCTCACGATATTCTGGTGATATTCCTGCCGAGCGTTTAGACGACATTCGGAGATATATTACGGAGGAGGTTCGGCAGGACGTTCGTCATGAGGTTCGGCAGGAGGTCGAGCACGAGTTTGAGCAGCGTATGCGAGGCCATCAGCAGGAGCTTGCAGACGTGCGAGATCAGATGCGTCAGTTATAGGATATGGTTAGCCACCTGTTGCAGGGTTCCCAGCCTCCACGTGATCGCTCGGATTCTTGATGTATTTTTTTTTTACTTTTTATATTTTGTATATAAAAACTTCAAAATTTTAATATATTAATTATTTTTAGAAATTGAATGATTATTATTTGGTTCAATATGAGTGAAGAATGTTTCGATCAATATTTAAATGTAACGAAATTGTATTAACCGTTTTAATTTTTAATATTTTTTAAAAATAATTAGCGACGCATTAGCGACTGAAATTGCATC
The DNA here is from genome assembly GCA_900491605.1 of Calamus simplicifolius. Taxonomy (NCBI): domain Eukaryota; kingdom Viridiplantae; phylum Streptophyta; class Magnoliopsida; order Arecales; family Arecaceae; genus Calamus; species Calamus simplicifolius. Next base: position 62,435 of record UESW01002438.1, read on the forward strand.
GCTAATATTTTCAAAATATTATTATTAAATATTACGACGCAATGACCTGGAGTCGCAATATTTTTTAAAAAAATTAATTAGTGACGCATTAGCGACTGAAATTGCATCGCTAATATATCTAAAATATATTATTATTAAATATTGCGATGCAATGACCCAGCGTCGTAATATTTAAAAAAAAATTTAATTAGCGACACATTAGCGACTCATATTGCGTCGCTAATATATCTAAAATATTATTATTAAATATTACGACGCAATGACCTAGCATCGCAATATTTTAAAAAAAATTTAATTAGCGATGCATTAGCGACTCAAATTGCGTCGCTACTATATCTAAAATATTATTATTAAATATTGCGATGCATGCATGTACGTCGCCATATTGCGATACACTTGAATGCGTTGCAATATTTAATAATAATATTAAATATTAAAAATTAGTTTAAAATTAGCGACGCATTTATGATGCGTCGCAATATTGCGACGCATTGCTGCATCGCAGAGAGTCGCTGTGAAGCGATGCAATTGCGATAAATTAAGACTGCAACGATCATCTGAGCGACGCCGTCATTACGTCGCAATTGCGTCGCAATAGCATGTTAAGCGACGCATTTGGGTGTCGTAATATTTTTTTCTCTTGTATTATCAACTATGGGTACTTGATTTTATTTTCTTATGCTAATGGTGTTGCTTGATTATGGAGGGGCACCTTTAAGTTTCTAGACTCATGAAAGCCCGCAGAGGGGATAAATGATGCATTAGGGTCCACTTTTCACATCCTTTCTCCTCGATGGAAATGACAGGTTTCAGCATAAGAATTTTGTCTTGGAAATATTGAGTATATATTTTAACATATGATTCCATGCTGCTGTCACCACAGCTAGATCCAGTTACAAAGATCACGCCTCCAAAATAATGGTTGGGAGCTTTAGAAGAGAGGGGGACGAGGGAGGAAAAAGAAGAGGCGAGTGAGATTAAAATAAAACCCAAGTGCCGGGAATAATACATCATAAAAATTAAGCTTCCCAATATTGGACATTCAGTAACTTCACTAAGGATGCTCAAGCTTAACACTCGACATGTTTGACATCAGAAGACAACCATTACAAGCTTTCTGTTTTCCCAGAAAAACAATAACAGCTTCCATGCAAGATCCCACCACTGACAAATACGCATTTCTTGTTGAAAATTTAAAACTGTTTTGGTCGTTCAGACAGATACAGTTCAGTTGTTTAGAGCAGAACATTCTTCTAAATTCCGTTGACAGGGTTCTAACTGGATTGATAGGATCATCCTAAAAGCAGAGAGACAAAACCAAGAGGACTGCTACTTAGAGAAACGGAGGAAGTAGCACCCATCGCGGAGGATATTTAGGTCGCCCATCTTTCCCATCAAATATCTGCAGATATAGGAGCATGGGTAAGAAACAATTGTAATAGCATATGTAAACCACTAGATTACCAGATTGATTAGCATCGTGAAGAATCATTAATTAAAATACGCAAATATTTCTACTTTATGTGGAAACTAGAGAAAATGATAATGGGCCATATAGAACGTCATAGAGCAATGCCTAGTATTCAGTTCATAAGAACATGATCAAGATGATCAAGGGTTGGAAGGAAGATGCAGAGAGTAGCGAAAAAACCAAACAATGACATGAGATGCAACTGGATATAAGTAGGATTTTATGGTGCGTGCGTGCATGCTTGGATGCATGGAGAGCTGCTATTATTTATCCAAAAAAGGATAACCACTGTTCAAAACCTACGATACCCTAGTTGAAAACCTACAATACCCTATTTCAAAACCTACGACACCCTAGTTCAAAACCTACGACACCCATTCAGAAAACGTTAAGGCAAAGCATTAGTTGAAAACCTACGACACCCTAGTTCAAAACCTACGACATCTATTCAGAAAACGTTAAGGCAAAGGATTAGTTCAAAATCTACGACACCCTAGTTCAAAACCTATGACACCCTAGTTCAAAACCTACGACACCGATTCAGAAAACGTTAAGACAAAGCATTAGTTCAAAACCTATGACACCCTAGTTCAAAACCTACGACACCCTAGTTCAAAACCTACGACACCCATTCAGAAAATGTTAAAACAAAGCATTAATTCAAAACCTACGACACTCTAGTTGAAAACCTACGACATCTTAGTTCAAAACCTAGGACACCCTAGTCAAAACCTACGACACCCATTCAGAAAATGTTAAGACAAAGCATTAGTTAAAAACCTACGACACCCTAGTTCAAAACCTACGATACCCTAGTTCAAAACCTACGACACCCATTCAGAAAACCAAAGCATTAGTTCGACACTCTAGTTGAAAACCTACGACACCGTAGTTCAAAACCTACGACACTCATTCAGAAAACGTTAAGACAAAGCATTAGTTCAAAACCTACGACACTCTAGTTGAAAACCTACGACACCGTAGTTCAAAACCTACGACACCCATTCAGAAAACGTTAAGACAAAGCATTAGTTCAAAACCTACAATACCCTAGTTGAAAACCTACGACACCCTAGTTCAAAACCTACGATACCCTAGTTCAAAACCTACGACACCCATTCAGAAAATGTTAAGACAAAGCATTACAACATCACAAAAAAATTCTGATATAAGCTTAAAAAATTACGATACCTCATTTGTAAACTTACGATACCCTAGTTGAAAACCTACAACACCCATTCAGAAAACGTTAAGACAAAGCATTACAACATCCCAAAAATATTTGGTATAAGCCAAAAAAAATTAGACACCCCAGAAAAAATGTCTGATACAAGCCAAAAAAGAAATTACAACACCCTAGAAAAAAATTTTCAGGCTAGATGATGAGGACCTTGAGAAATTGAACAAATGTTTTTTGAGCAGCAAAGCTATTAAGAAGTTAGAGTTTAAGGAACACAGATGAACCAAAGATGATGAATCATCAAAAGATAGCACCAAAGCTGATGAATCCTCCAAAGCTATCGCCGCACCAAAAAGACTGTTGATCTCCAGACGAAACTCATCCGATTCCTAAATGTTGGTGTCATCGGCACCGAGCCCCTTCCGTCAAGGTATGCCAAGGCGGTGATACTGGTCCAAACTAACACCCTTATGCAGGCCTACTTCTACCCACCATCTTATCTGGTAGGAGTCCTGGAAGCCATCGTCAAGCTCATGAACCACAACCTTAACCCCAAACTCCCGCTCCGCGGCACCATCATCCATAAGAAGAATATTTTACAATCAGAAAGAATTTTTTATCAGCAAAATCTAAATAAGATGGCGGGTTGAAGTAGACTGGAGGAAAAGGGCATTTTCGTCTGCACACCAATGATGAAAGGCTGAACGACTTTTAATGGATGTTACGATCAAAAAGTAACATTATCCCCTGCTATTCTGTCCCATCGTGTCAGGCCATATAGGATCCATATGGATCAATAAGAAGGAACGATGCAGCCCACGTAGGACTTGCTGCACCGGAGGCGATGTACAAAGACTTTTCGCTGTACCAATATAGCTCGTAGCAATAGCTATGCCGAGCCATCATGGCATGATGGCCCAATAGGTTGAGGCCCACGCCATCCTTGTTAGTTCAACATGGCTCATTTGACACTTCTACTTAGGATATATTAGAGATGGTTCAAGGAAGAGAATTATCGTAAAGGGTGGTCCATCTCAAAATGTCTTATGACACTCAATCACGGGTTAAGCCCAATAGTGGCACACTACAAAGAGGTGTGCTATAATGCTAGTGTGCTACAATGCTCAATTAGTCTTGAGGTGGCACTATAGCACTAGCCTCAAATTACAACCAATGATAATATAACATCTAGAGACTGAGCAAAATTTTAGGACTAACTAATGCCCACGAGAGTCATTGAGCTCGATTCAAGTTGACTTGTACCTAATATAGATAAATCATTGCAGTCGAGCAAATGAAGTTTAAAGCAAACCGACCACAATCCAACCAAGTTATTTTAGTGACTAGAGTACAGACTTAAGCTCAATCCTTGAAAGTAGGGGGTAAGTAATATAGTATGAGCTTGATTAGCATACGTGATGGTGATACATGGTGTGATTGAAAGGTGACATAATATGGCTAACTAGATCACTACATGTGTTCTCTCAAAAATGAAAGTTACAGACAAAAGAAACTTCCACGAAAGCTACTAATCTATTTAAGATAAGTTCCATCAATGGTGTTAACTAATTTGAGTAAAAGTCCATTGTTCTATTTGGAAAGAATTTTGCAAGCCCAATTTGAGAAGGGCTCCATCAAAGCATTACCCTATCCAAGGATTCAACTCATTCGAGCTATCCATCAATGAGCATCCTAATCTTAGAAAGACACTTTTAAAATTCCTATAAAGTCAACTTCGAATCATCATGTAAACCAAATTCTAACTTAAGTTTAAAAACTTAAAGAGCCAACCAAAGGATCTTTAGGTCTGTCTCTTTACTTTCTAGGTTAACTTGAGCATTGAAGGATTCTTTCAGAAAAAATCTCTAGAATTCTTTTGCTTTTCTTCTTTCTTTTTTCTCTTGCAAGAGCATGCATAGATTAGCTGAAAAGTGCTTTATCATCTGATTAACTGAAAAGTGCTTTATCATCTGAGTTACGTTTTTTTTTATCAATTGGTATTTACAAACCAATTTTTAGATGCCAACAAAAAGTAATGGGCATGTCCTTGGGAGCCAGATTGTATGATGAAGGCTTTCAAGGCATTTCTAGGATTCATAAGTACTTATTGCTCTAAGAAAATAGGCGAGCATAGATCTAACTAAGGAGATTAGAATCATGTATAATTCAAGCTATGCATTCTAGATTGATTATGTTCATGGGAGTCTTCTCTGCATCTAAAGTAATTTTTAATTAGGCAAGAGAAAGAACCATCAATTTAACCAAGCAAATTGTTGGCGCTTAAAATAAGAAGAAATTTGTTTCTCCAAAGTAGATAATTGATGCAAGCAAGTTTGATGGACATGAAAAATGTATTATTTGGAAGAACATAGCAGGATGAGTTTGGAAAGGAGTCTGAAACAAGAGAGATGGTAGGGTCCAAGGATGCCATTGGCTTTGATAATCGGTTTTGATGCTATACAAACCAATAACATCGTTTGGGAAAATAAGTGTTTGGTAAAAAGAGAAAGGAACACTATGATATATCAAAGGCACTATATTTGGTAAGATAAATATATACATTATATTGAAACTTTACAGAAGACTAGTTGGTACAATATAGTGATATGACAAAGATATGCTGGCAATTATTTACTTGCATGCCAATATCTATTTCCTTGATTGTAACCATATACCATTATTTTTTTGTTTGTCATTATTTGTTTCCTTTAAATAGGAGTAAATATCGATGGAACTAGCAAGTGTGGTTGGTGAATTAAATTTGGTGGTGTTGACTGGTGATGCCCTGTCAACCTTGTTCTACTTTTAGAAAGAATTATAATGTTATGTTTTGTTGAAGGCATGATAGTCAAGTTCTTCATTAATTACATCTTGCATAAGCATTAATGTAAATCATTTTTTGACTATAATTACAAGTATGAATCCAATTGATCTTTATTGCTATTATTATATTAAATATCTAGGTTTATACCTTTACAACACTTGTGTAATTTAAATGTTATAATAAAAGTTCATTTTTTAATTTTATATTATTAAATTTAAATTTTAAAATTATAATTCTTTATGTTTTGCTCTTAGCATCTAGAATCCAAGGAGATATAAAATAAATAAAACCTATGTAGTAGACTAAAAAATTATAAAAATAAAAACAAGCATTTATCTTGAAATTTTTTACATTCACTGAATAATTTATATTTACATTTAAACTTCAAAACAGATAAGAACAAATGTTCAAGAATTTACTTTATTTAATGATTAATTGTCAAATGCCAATTTGATGGCCCTGATTTGAAGCAATCGTAGTATTTCTAGAGTGTTGTTACCTTTTATTTTTCAAATTGTTCAAAGTTTTTCTAAAGTATCGTTACACTTTAATCTTTTCGATAAAAAAAAAGAAATAGAAAGATCCATGTGAACTATAATTATTTTTTGAAAAATTTACCATCCAATTTAAACTCAACTCACCAATCAGTTGCTGAGGAGAAAGATATGACCGCTTTAAATAAACCCACTTAGACAACGAGATAACATATGTTTTCTATATTAATTGCCTAAAATTTATAGTTGTGTTTCTAATATAAATCTCAACCACTTGTGTGATAAGGAGCATTAATACATGCAGTATTTGATCGAATAGTAGTTGAGATGGGGAGTAACATATTATGGCCAAATAATTAACTAGTTTTAGGACAACATGAATGATAATTTTGTTATACCATTTATCATTGCGATGCTTCTTTGCTATGGAATTAACAGCCTTGGGCACCATTGGAAATGTTTACAATGAATGAAGGGGAAATATGGATCTCATTTAGGACAAATAGCAGGTTTAATAAAATCCAATCATACCTAGGTCTAGATTGGAATTGCATTAGTTAAGATAGAACCTAGTCCAATTTCCATATTTGAATATCTAATAGGAAAATTGTTTTTGGTTGATGGTTCAGCATCTTGATAGCCTGAGATTATTATATAGATTATCACATTTGGCAATTGACCTAGTAATTTTAAGGGTAATTTTGATTTCTAATAATTAAATATTAATAATTTAATTTTTCTTAAAAGGTAGGTATCTAAGATTATCAAAGAATGATAATATCAATTATACTTTTTAGCTTCTATATAAATATTTAATAATATTTGATTTTATTATATTTAATATACACTAGTAATATTTAAATATTTAAACATTATTTTATATACTTAAATTTAAATTTAAATATATTAAATATATTAATATTAAATTTAAAATTTTAAATAATATTAAAATTTCATATAATAGTATATAAATATAAAATTTAAAATTATTAGTATTTTTGACCTTCTTACCTATTATTATATTATATTATAAATGTAATTAAATATATATTACTAAATAATATATATATTATTTGTAAAATGATTGTACAAAGAATCCTTATTTTTTTTACTAGAACATTTCATCCTTGAGAAAGATAAATAAAAGCCAATTAAAAAATAAAAATTATAATAAAATATTAATAGAATTTAAGAATATGATAATATAAAATTATGTATTTTTAGGAATTTGAACAAACATTATTAAGGAAAACCGAACATAATAATCTTGCATCCCTAATATTTTGATTGCTAAATACAAGATTAAAAAATGTTATCTTAAATAAATTGGTCATCCTCCCACATTTTATTAAATTTTGCTCTAGAATTGTATTTTATTTATATATGTAGACACAAGAATAAATATAGATATCATCCATATCTTATTTGTATTTTAAACCAAATATAAAAAAAATATATTTTAATATTTATTTAAAATTTATATCAATATTCAAGTTATTTAATATTCTTTATCAGATAAATTTTTAGTCCAGATTAAATGCTTTCTCCAAAGTGTGAAAAAAGCTCCCGAGGGGATAGCCTACCTCAATTTTTAATTGAGGTTTGGACGTTGTGAGATTTCTCAAGTAATTGAAAAAAAAGGCTTAGATGAGTTAAGTATGTAATAATTTTAAAAACATTATTTTTATTACAATAAAAATAATGTTTTTAAAATTATTACATAATTACAATAAAATAATAAATATTATTAATCAAATCATAATTTGACCTGATTTTTTAAAAATACAATAATAAATTCTATAACAAGCCTTGGTAATAGTTATAAGAAAGAAAATTCATATTATAATAATGATAAAAAATGCATTATTGATCATAATATTCTAAAAAATAAAATATTATTTTCTTTACAATATTAAAAACATGTGTTCTAAAATTGGGAAAATAATTTTTAAAAAGTTTTTTTTTTCCTTTTTGATGCTGGAAATATCCTTTCACTTTCTATAGATTATGATACAATCCTCACTATAACTTCAAAAGAAAGGACATAGCAAAAAAATAAACAAAAAAATATAATCAAATAAGAAAAAAATAATAAATATTTTTTAAAATCATACTTAAAAAGCCTTTTTTTTCTTGTTATTTTCTCACGACTTCTTTATAAATTATATCACAAGTAGATGGAGAAAATTTTCAATCCAGATAGATAGCCAAGATAAGAAATATTTCATTGCAATATCTATGAGAGAAAATAAATATATATGAGTATAAAAATATCTATAGAATAAAAAAAACAATCATTGCTATATCATATTTATAATTCATATATTTTAATTTATAATTTATATTATTTTTTGAAGCGTGCATCGAATTTGATCCAATGTGCAAACCTAGATGCAGAATTAAATTTTAAATAAAAATTATTTTAATCAGATAAATTGATGATAGGATAATCCTCGTAATTCAAAGATTTTGGCTAGTCAATGCGCAAACCAAGGCTCGGGAGGATTCTGTTGGCCAAGATGGTAACCCAAGAGAGGGGATGAATTGGGTTCTTAAAAATTTTAACACTTTAAAACTATATGCTTTGATATAAAAGTGCTTGAGTGCAATGTATAGATAAATGCTAAGCACAAATAAATGAGATAGAGAGAGAGACAAAGCACGGCAAACACAAAGATTTTATAGTGGTTCGGTGTATCCAACACCTACGTCTACTCCCAAGCAGCACTTGGGTCCACACTATAATCCACTTGATTACAGTTGAGTTGTTTTACAAGCTCACAATCAAAACTTGTTGTTTTCCTCAGGATCACAACGAACCCACTGGTTTTCACAGGCTCACCAGCACAAAACCTAACCACAAGCTATCCTTAGCCTGTTTTGAGGTATACTACTTCCACTAATTCAATCTCTCGATTGAATTAGCAAACAACAATGAAATATATAGTTTTAAATACAAAACAGCTTCTCAAATAAGCAAATATGCAATTAAATAAACAAAGGTAAGAAAAGCATGTTTGAAGCGATTTGGATGTGTGCTTTTCTTCTTTTCCTCTTCTCCCTTGAATGATTGAATCAGACCTCAGCTCAGATTCCTCACAAAAATCGCAGTTGAGAAGTTAGGGAAAAACATGGTTTTTGCTTTCTTCCTCTTCACTTGAGAAATCCTTCGATTTTGAGCTTTGAATGCTTTGGATTTTTCTTTGGACTCTCTAGGATTGATGGATTTGAGCTCTGAGTCTTTTCTCTTTGATTTCTTTCTCTTTCTTTCACAAGATTTTTTGATTTTCCACTAAATATTTCTCTCTTTCTGTTCCTTTTTTTTCAAACGGACAAATCCCCTTTTTATAGACTTCTTAATCCAAAGTTTTTGATGGAAAACTAGCCGTTGTGAGATGCTTGGATGTTTCTGCTGGTGATATGCCCTAGGCCATCAGAATATTTGCTGTCATTTATGGTTTTATCTTTATTTAATAAACCATTTTATTTATCATGTTATTATTTATGCTTTTTTAATGTGATAAAAAGGTTTCCTTGAATAGTTTATTCTTCCTTATATTATTAAAGTATGTGACTTTAATAGTGAAACTATAAGGTGATAAGAATACTATTCTAATTTGTCCCTAATCATTCATTATATGGAACAATAATGAAGTAAGATTAGTATGTTAGTTGATTGATGATCACGTTTTACTGGTCATGGATATGAGATATCAAGTCAACACATAGATACATGTAAGAGTACATTGTATTGGATCGACCCACTATGAGAATATCATATGGATTATGTTATGAATACTTCTCTTCATGATGTTATTATTTTAGTCCTTTGACCTGATGACACCATGGATTCCTACATAGTGAATTTCATGTTTTGGCACGGCTCTTCATCATCTTTAACCAGATGATCATAAGACTGTGATTGGATATGGAATAAACTACGTTGAGGGATGTGAGTGTTCGTAAAGGAATTTGTCCCTCTCATTAATTTGAGAGAGATATTTTGGGCCCTCTTGAAGAGTGAGACTGAGAAAGTACATGGCCATGCCCAAATGAATTGATAAGAAGTCATCAGTAACATTTGGTTTATTCAGTCAAACTCTGAATCAAGAAAAACTTGTGATTAAACAATTTATGAGAGATGTGATCTATGCCTCATACTTGATCACTAAATATCGTGACAAAGGGACTAGATAATTGACATCTACTAGGTAAAGTCGGATCGACGATCTTCACTCAATTTGGGTAGACATAATGTCTTGCTAGAGACCAATTATGTCTTGTAGGCCCGAAAGGGTTTTAGTCCTACTGCCAACATTAAGTAACCTACAGGGTCGCACACAAGGAATGACGCATATGGATTATGGGTTTACTTTGTATAAACCCAGCGGAAATAAATAATCTTCACTATTGTATCTTTTGGATTTCGAAATTCTTAACATTAGATGTGCAGAGAATGAGAAGATGTGTTTTTGGATTCCAAAACTTTTAACATTAGATGTGCAGAGAATGAGAAGACGTGTCTTTTGGATTCCAAAATTAAGAGTCCTATTAATGAGAATATTCTATTTTGAATATGATATTATCATTATAAATGGACGTTGTTGCTCTCATATAGATGTGACGACGCTTGCCGTCAACATGAGATGCGCAGAGAAACACTGTGCACCATAAAAACGAGAGTTTTAGTGAGATTATTTCTAAACTGATCTAGAAGAGTTCTAGAGAGTGCTAGCACACTGAGTCCCATTGCGAAGTGGTCATTCATGTGGATACCATAGAGGGAGTTGTGGTTTCGCAACGCCTAAAGATCTATCTCATCAAGAATAATTTTATTCATATAAGGTATGATTCTCGTTCCCTAATCAATTTAATTGAACCACATGGATCCTTCTGGGGATTTAGGTTAATCTTTGGCTGCATATTTTTGGCATTAGATCCCTAAAATTCCCATCAGTGGTATTAGAACCAGACTTGTGGATTCAATTAAATTATTTCATCTGATTATATGATGTATGCGTACTGTTAAACGAGATTATTGTACATGTGATATGAATGACTATACGTCTATGGAATTAATATGGCGATTTGTTTAATTGTTAAACAGTTCTAATATGATTAGAATCAAATAGATTTATTGTGTTTAATTTGTTTGAACGCTGAAATAATCATCCGTCAAGGTGGGGTTGTCAATTAGATTGATAGTTGGGTTTTAACAAAGAAACCCTAATTTGCGTGCATGACACAATCTCAAACCCTAATTTTGATAGTATTAGAACTGTACAAGAAAAATTTTCTTGGACAGTTTTATGTATTATGCATGATGCATAGCATGGCCCTTTAGACTCATGTGATTGGCAGGTTTATTATGGTTTTGTTGATTACATTGGCCTGCATGTCGACAATTTTATTGTAATTGGTTTATCGGCCTGTGTGTCGTTATCTTGATGTAATCTATTTATTTCACTAGCATAGAATGTAGATTTTCTTTTAATGTAAAATATGGAGGCCATTCATGTCAATCAAAAGAGATCATAGTGATGATGCTCCAAGCAAAAGGTTCATGTCATCAATGGTAGACCGAGCATATGGTTATGCTATGATATCGTAATAATGATTATTTAGTTCAATAATAATAATGATTTACTTAGTTCATGGGCCATGCTATGACACATTTATGTTTTATATATACATGCATGAGATGTTATATAGATGATGTATGTGACTTTGGTCCCATAGAATAGTCATCATATACTTAAAACAATAAAGTCCCTCTATTAATATTAAGTCGTAAAATGCCTCCCATAGTTCGACACCTATCAAGGCTTTGATCGTCTAAATGTAGGTCTGCCAAAGCAGGGTGCATTAGACCATCTTAGTTAGGTAGGGTGGATAAAAGTGCTATCCTCACGTCGAAATGGTTAGACTTAAATAGGCTATCAAAATGGTTTTGGGCCTATGGCATTAATGGGATTAGTATGCCGGGACATGTGATGTCAATCCCATAGCAAGAGTTACATATGATGTAATTGGAAAGACGTTTCCTACCTAAATAACTAGACTTTAAGTGTCATGCCAAAGCTGACTTAAAGTTTAGTAAATATGGATCTTAACTCACTAAGAAATATCGAAAGATTGAAAAAGTTTCCGAATTAACATTAGAGGGTTGTTAATTTGATAAAATAGTGAGAATAATTGAAATGGTTTAAATAAAGATATTAACTCTGTAACTCCTTGTATGTAGATCATGACATCAAACAACACATCTAATCTTACTTTGCGATCGGTTCTCGAAAAAGAAAAATTGAATGGCACAAACTTCCTTGACTGGCATCGTAACTTAAGAATTGTTCTTAAGCAAGAAAGGAAGTTGTATGTCATAGACACTCCAATCCCAGCTGTACCTGCTGCTGATGCTCCAAGAGATGAAAGAAATGCTTACAATAAGCATAAAGACGACTCTTTGGATGTGACTTGCCTTATGCTTGCTAGCATGGACTCCGAGCTTCAGAAGCAAATGGAGGACATGGAAGCGTACAATATGATTGTACACCTCCAGGAAATGTTCCAAGAGCAAGCAAGACAAGAGAGGTTTGCAGTCACTAAGGCATTGAATGGATGCAAAATGATTCCAGGTAGCTCTGTGAGTACTCATGTGCTCAAGATGAAGAGTTACATTGATAGACTTGAAAAACTTGGTGCTCCACTTAGCAGGGAGTTGGCTACAGATATGATCCTTGCCTCCTTGCCTCCCAACTATGACCAATTTGTAATGAATTACAATATGCACCAAATGGATAAGTCTATAATGGAGTTGCATGGGATGCTCAAGAATGCTGAACAAAACATTAAGGCGACCAATAATGTTTTGATGGTTCAAACGGAAAGGGCAAAAGGAGGAGTGGCAAGGACAAAGGCAAAGGCAAAGCAAAAGGTGAGACCAAAGCTAAAAGGCCTAAGCCCCAGCCCAAGCCGAAACAGCCCAAGGAAGGAGTTTGCTTCTTCTGCAATAAACCAGGTCATTGGAAAAGGAATTGCAAACTGTATTTGGAGGATCTGAAAAAGAGGAAGGCTAATGAAGCCACAATCTCAGGTATTTATGTTATACAAGTCAATTTGTCTACTTCTACATCATGGGTATTAGATACCGGATGTGGATCTCACATTTGTGTAAATGTGCAGGGTCTCAGACAAAGTAGAAAATTGGCTCAAGGTGAAGTGGACCTACGAGTTGCAAATGGAGCAAGAGTTGCTGCATTATCTCTAGGATGTTATGAATTACCTTTACCTAGTGGACTTGTTTTGACTTTAAGCAATTGTTACTATGTGCCTGCTATGAGCAGTAACATTATTTCAGTTTCAAGTTTAGACAAAGATGGTTTTAAATTTATTATTGAGAATAATTCTATGTCCATCTATCATAGAGACATTTATTATGGTTTTGCTCAATTATTAAATGGGCTCTATGTTCTAAACTTTGATGAAACAAATTACAAGTCTGTTTATAACATTAATACTAAAAGGTTTAAATCAAACGATTTAAATCCTACCTATCTTTGGCATTGTCGCTTAGGCCATATAAATGAGAAGCGCATATCAAAACTTCATCAAAATGGGCTTTTACATTCATTTGATTTTGAATCATATGAATCATGCGAATCTTGTTTGATGGGTAAGATGACTAAGGCTCCTTTCACAGGACAAGGTGAAAGAGCCACAGATTTATTGGCCCTTATACATACCGATGTATGTGGACCATTAAGTTCACCGGCCAGAGGAGGTTATTTGTATTTCATCACTTTTACTGATGATTTCAGCAGTATGGATATGTATACCTAATGAAACATAAATCCGAATCTTTTGAAATGTTCAAAATATTCAAAAATGAAGTACAAAATCAGCTTGGTAAAAATATTAAGATACTTCGATCAGATCGTGGTGGTGAATATTTAAGTCAAGAGTTTTCTGACCATCTTAAAGATTGTGGGATAATTTCACAATTGACTCCTCCAGGAACACCACAATGGAATGGTGTTTCTGAAAGGAGAAATCGAACTTTATTGGATATGGTTCGATCAATGATGAGTCAAATAGATCTTCCAATATCCTTCTGGGGATATGCCCTGGAAACTGCTGCGTTCATATTGAATAGAGTTCCATCAAAATCGATTCAAAAGACATATGAGTTGTGGACTGGGAAACCTCCTAGTTTGTCTTTTCTAAAGATATGGGGCTGTGACACTTATGTCAAACGTCAATTGTCTGACAAATTAGCACCCAAATCAGATAAGTGCATATTTGTGGGATATCCTAAAGAAACAAAAGGATACTACTTTTACTACCCATCAAGAACAAAGTGTTTGTTGCTCGTAATGGTCACTTTTTGGAAAGAGAATTTATTTCCAACAGAACTAGTGGGAGTAAAATTCAACTCGAAGAAGTTCGAGAACCACAAATTTACATGGAACCGATGATGGATGTTCAATCCAACTCACAAGTAGTTGCTGAACCTGAACCACTAACACAAGGGCCACGTAGAACTGGTAGAATTCGTCACGAGCCTGAGAGATATGGTTTTCTCATTACTGACAATCATGATGTGATGCTCATAGATCAAAATGAGCCTACATGCTACCAAGAAGCTATGAAAGGCCCTGACTCTGAGAAATGGCTTATAGCCATGAAGTCTGAAATGCAATCCATGTATGATAATCAAGTATGGACTTTGATTGATCCACCTAATGGTATTAAATCTATTGGGTGTAAATGGGTTTTTAAGAAGAAAACCGACATGAATGGCAATGTGCATACCTATAAAGCACGACTGGTTGCAAAAGGTTTCAAGCAAACACATGGTATAGACTATGATGAAACTTTCTCACCTGTAGTCATGCTTAAATCTATTAGAATTCTTCTTGCCATAGCTGCGTATTATGACTACGAAATATGGCAAATGGATGTCAAGACAGCATTTCTAAATGGAAATCTATTCGAGGATGTGTATATGACACAACCCGAAGGTTTTGTTAATCCAAAAGATTCGCATAAGGTATGTAAACTCCAAAAATCCATTTATGGATTAAAGCAAGCATCTCGGAGTTGGAATCTTCATTTTGATGAAGCAATCAAAGAGTTTGGTTTCATTAAGAATGAAGATGAACCTTGTGTATACAAGAAGGTTAGTGGGAGCGCAATAGTTTTCTTAGTACTCTATGTAGACGACATATTACTCATTGGAAACGATATTCCTACTTTGCAGAATGTCAAGACATGGTTAGGAAAATGTTTCTCAATGAAGGACTTAGGTGAAGCTGCCTATATCTTAGGGATTAAGATCTATAGAGATAGATCTAGAAGAACCATTAGCCTAAGTCAGAGTACATACATTGACAAGGTGCTAAAAAGGTATAGCATGGAGAATTCCAAGAGAGGATTCTTACCAATGTCACATGGAATTAAATTGAGTAAGACTCAATGTCCTGTTTCAAAGGAAGAACAGGAACGCATGAGCAAAATTCCATATGCTTCAGCGATTGGATCTATCATGTATGCCATGTTATCTACTCGACCAGATGTCGCTTATGCTTTAAGCATTACTAGTAGGTACCAGTCAGATCCAGGTGAAAGTCATTGGATCGCCGTCAAGAACATTCTCAAATACTTGAGAAGAACTAAAGATGTGTTTTTGACATATGGAGGACTGGAAGGTGCGCTTGTGGTAAATGGTTACACAGATGCTAGCTTCCAAACTGATTCAGATGATTTCGATCACAGTCTGGTTATGTGTTTTGTTTGAATGGAGGTGCTGTCAGCTGGAAGAGTTCCAAACAAGACACCGTTGCTGATTCTACTACAGAGGCTGAATATATTGCAGCATCGGATGCAGCTAAGGAAGCGGTTTGGATTAAGAAGTTCATTGGTGGTTTAGGAGTCGTTCCTAGCATTGCGGATCCAGTGGACCTTTATTGTGACAATAATGGGGCGATTGCACAGGCTAAGGAACCTAGATCACACCAACGATCCAAACACATACTCAGGCGTTACCATCTCATTCGAGAGATCATCGATAGAGGAGATGTTAAGATATGCAGAGTACCTACAAATGACAACATCGCAGATCCATTAACTAAGCCTCTTCCTCAGTCTAAACATGATCGTCATAATAGTGCATTAGGCATTAGATTTTTATCTTGTTAGGCCTAGTGCAAGTGGGAGATTGCTGGTGATGTGCCCTAGGCCATCAGGATATTTGCTGTCATTTATGGTTTTATCTTTATTTAATAAACCATTTTATTTATCATGTTATTATTTATGCTCTTCTAATGTGATAAAAAGGTTTCCTTGAATAGTTTATTCTTCCTTATATCATTAAAGTATGTGACTTTAATAGTGAAACTATAAGGTGATAAGAATACTATTCTAAATTATCCCTAATCATTCATTATATGGAACAATAATGAAGTAAGATTAGTATGTTGGTTGATTGATGATCACGTTTT
>UESW01002438.1:80085-221174 GCA_900491605.1 Calamus simplicifolius
CTTTTAAATTTGATTCAAAACTTATTCCTTTATTCCTTTTGATTAATTAATCATCCTTAATGCCTGAAACACTTATCAAATATATCAGAAACATGATGAATATACTCATGTCTTTGTAATCATCAAAATCAATAATTGGATCAACAATCTTCCCTTTTTTGATGATGACAAAAATATTGAGTATATGCATAAGCAATTAACGCATAATTACTACTCAATTTAAAATAAAAGTTAAGCTCCCCTTAATGAGGTAGCTCCCCCTAAACTTGTGCATATGTTAAGTTCATTGAATCTTCATATATCTTGAATTCATTTGAACAACATATATCATTGAAGTATTATTCTTAAGCATCATTCTCTTTATTATCTTTTCCCATTGTTCATTCAAGTATTATTCTTAAGTGTCATTCTCTTGATTATCTTTTCCATTGTTCATTCAATTATCATTTTTATGCATATACAATTTACTTCTTCCCCTTTTTTATAATCAACAAAAAGGTTAAGAAGTTGCAAATAGTACAAATCAATGCATTAAGTGAATCAATACATTAAGTGAATCAAAGTTCAATTCAAGTCACTCAATATCAAAGTTCAAAGATAGCAAATATGATATTCATTAAGATATCAAAACATTATATCACAATTGTTTTCATACATTATTCACTATAACAAATGTTACTTCAATTACATCAAAACATCAAAATATATTAACCTAAACATCAACTTCTAATTACATCAAAAGCAAATCAAACATCAAAAGCTAAAAACATCATGTCTAAGGAGTCTGTTGAGTTCTTCTAATTACATCAAAAGCAAATCAAACATCAAAAGCTAAAAACATCAATGTATTTACTCATTAAGATATCAAAACATTACATCACAATTGTTTTCATACATCATTCAACTATAACAAAATGTTACTTCAATTACATCAAAACATCAAAATATATTAACCTAAACATCAACTTCTAATTACATCAAAAGCAAATCAAACATCAAAAGCTAAAAACATCAATGTCTAAGGAGTCTTTTGAGTTCTTCTAAAATTTTTTCCATTCTTCACTTTGAGTCCTGATAAATTCATTTAATCTTCTATCAAAGAATGCAGATGCCACTGTGATTTTTCTCCTGTAATTCTATATTGCATCTAGAGTAAGTCTCAGAATCTCCTCCAATTTCTTTGAGTTCCTCAAATATATTCATGAGATCAGTCTTCAAAGCTTATGAAGAGGATCTCAGAGTGGATTCAATCTTGCTCACTCTATCTAAGGCATAGAACATTTCTCTCAAGCTCATAAGACTGTTATCGAACTCAATCTTCATCTCTTCTTTATAACTAGCAAACAGTCCTTTAAGTTGCTCTAATTGGATAGCAGAAAAACCAGCAGATTGAACTAAGAGGAAGGAGCAGGTGGAGCAGGAGGTACACAATGACTGGGCCAGGTGAGCTGTGCCTCACTGATGGTCTTGCCTCAGAAGGGCCAGCTCAGAAGTCTCAGCAACTCTGTCTTCAGAATGACCTTTCCTCTCCCACTAACCATTAATCTTCACAAAGCCCATCCGATGAATAGTGGCAAGGCTGTAGTAGTTTGTATGCCTAAGATTTTTATGGGTTCACTGTCAGAAATTACCACTCCTTGGCTTTGGAATACTAAGGTCAAAATCATACCGTAGGGCAGGAGGATCTCTTTTTTACTACCAGCTTCAGCTATATACCAAATTATCATGCCAGGCAAATTGATAGGCTGACCGTAATCACACTATCCATAACAGCAATGTCTCACTCCGAGACATACTCAAAACGTCCTATCTTCGAAACAAGATCCTACTACAAATATTGTGAAGCAATCTCAGTTCCAAAGGCAGTTGGTTAGCTCTTATCTATTCAAACTCTTCCACATCTCTGCCTAACATCCTTGACAATGCGGCACTCCTGTTGCTATGGACATTAGCTATAACTCCGGTAATAGGGATTCATAGCAGATTTCCCAAAATCTCAGATATAAGGTGAACCCTAATCCCTCTGACAAAACTACAATCCCGCCATCACCTCTAGAAAGATTCGAATAGAACTCCTTAACCAAGGCGGGGTATGTCGGAACATCTAGGGAACATTTTTCCCAACCCATATCTTTGATTTGTCTTCCAATTGAAAAACCCTCATCTTCAAATAATCCAAAATTGACCTTTCTTCCCATTGTTATGACTCTACCAGCTAGTAAATCTACCTGAGAAGAAGTAGGTCCAGGCACGGCTAGGCGTTGAGGAAGAAGAAGATGAATATGTGCTTGGCGAAGGCTCACGGACAGGAGCCTCATGGTCCGCTTCCTCGTTGCCATGGGAGCTCCAAAAATTGATCCCCTACGCTTAGTGCCATTGAGACCTTAGGGAATGGTTGATTTGAGAGATTTTTGGTTTAGGAAGGCTTGGAGAGGTTTTGGAGAAGATAGAGAGTGAATAGGCCGAATAGGTGTCGACTCTGACCTAATATAGTCAGACTGGGACCACAAGGTGTCGACTCCCGCAAAGTCGGGTGTTGACTCCAAGTCGCTAATTCAGTTAGCCCCGAACTGGAGTCGGCTCCGCATAAGCGGGTGTCAGCTCCAAGGTCTTAGACCGAGAGCGACACAGATAAGGTATCGACTCCACTAACTAGGGTGTCGACTCCAAGACAGTTTCAGAAATAAATGAGAGTTTCAAAGAACTGAAACGTCAAATTTGATTAAAAAAATTGGATAAAAATCTTGGAATTTGTGAATCAAATGATTCAAATATCTAGATGAATTGTCCTTAAAATCATGAAAAAAATTTCAAGAAATTGATTAAATTTAGATAATCATTCCTTAGGTGTTTCAAAATCACTCCAATGGATCACAAATCCTAACTCTCCTCTAAGATAACAAAATCTCTCTTCACTCAAAGGTTTTGTAAATATATCAGCTAATTGTTCATCAGTACAAACATAATCAAGACAAATGTCATTATTAGCTACATGTTCTTAATAAATGATATCTAATTTCAATGTGCTTAGTTCTTAAATGTTGGATTGGATTTTTTGTTAAGTTTATTGCATTAGTGTTATCACATCTAATAGGAGTTTTATCAAGTGTTATGCCATAATCTTCAAGTTGTCGCTTAATCCAAGGATTTGAGCACAACAACTTCTAGCTGCAACATATTCAGCCTCAGCAGTAGATAGTGCAACCGAATTTTTTTTTTTGCTAAACCAAGAGATTAAGTTACTTCCTAAAAATTGACATGCACCACTTATACTTTTTCTATCTAATTTACATCCAGCATAGTTCAGAATCTGAATAAGAAATTAAATTTAGTGTTGAGTCTCTAGAATACCATAATCCTACATTTTTAGTTCCACTTAAAAGTCTAAGTATTCTTTTTACAGCAATTAAGTGAGATTCTTTAGGTTCTGACTGAAATTTAGCACATAGACAGACAGCAAACATAACATCTGGTCTACTTGTTGTTAAGTAAAGTAGAGATCCGATCATACCTCTATAATGCTTTTGATCAACTTTCTTACCATCTTCATCTTTATCTAATTTGTATGAAGGACTCATAGGTGTTCCAAGGGGTTTGATTGATTCCATTCCAAACTTCTTGAGAATTTCTTTTGTTTACTTTGTTTGGTTGATGAAATCCTCTCTTTACTTTTATGATTTGAAGTCCTAGGAAGAAATTGAGTTCTCCCATCATGCTCATCTCAAACTCACCCATCATCAACTTTTAAATTCTTGACACAAAAGATTGTTAGTAGCACCGAATACAATATCATCTACATATATTTGTACTACTAATAGATCTTTATCTTTCTTTTCAAAAATAATGTTTATCAACATTTTCTCTAAAAATTATTTTTAATTAGAAATTTGCTTAATTTATCATACCAAGCTCTAGGTGCTTTTTTTAAACCATAAAGTGCTTTGTGTAATTTAAAAACATGATTTAAAATTCATGATCTTCAAAACCGATGGTTGTTCTATAAAAACTTCTTCATTTATAAAGCCATTTAAAAATGCACTTTTAACATCCATTTGAAATAAATTAATATTCATATGACATGCAAATGCAAGTAATAGTCTAATTGCTTCTAATCTAGCTACAGTGCAAAAGTTTCATCAAAATCAATTCCTTCTTCTTGATTATATCCTTTTGCAACTAATCTAGCTTTTTATAATTACTATGCCATTTTTATCTAATTTATTTCTAAATACCCATTTAGATCCTATAACAGAATAACCTTTAGGTCTATCAACTAAGGACCATACATTATTCCTAGTAAATTGATTTAATTTCTCTTGCCTAGCTAACATCCAATTACTATCTTTTCGGCTTCTTCGATAGTTTTAGGTTCAATTTGAGATACAAATGCAAGATGATTATTGATATTTCTCATTGATGATCTAGTTCTTACTTTGAGATGGATCACCTATAATCAATTCTTTGGATGACCATAGGCATATCTCCAATATTTAGGAAGATCTACCTCATTATGATAGTATCAATAACATCAACCCTAGGAGAATCATCATCTTTAGCTCTTGTTCATAGTCTGAAGATATCTATATTTAATTTTCAATATCTTTCTAGCAAATTTGTTCTTCCTCATCATCAATCTTTTTAAACTGATGCTAAAGATTCATCAAAAACTACATGAATAGATTCTTCTACTATTAAGTTCCTCTTGTTAAATACTCTATAGGCTTTACTAGATGTTGAATATCCTAAAAATATGCCTTCATCAGATTTTGCATCAAACTTTCCTAAGTTATCCTTACCATTATTATGAACGAAACATTTACAACCAAATGCATAAAAATAACTAATGTTTGGTTTTCTATTATGCCATAGTTCATAGGGAGTCTTTTTAAGAATTAGTCTTATTAGAGTTCTATTTAAGATGTAACATGCTGTGTTTATGGCTTTCGCCCAGAAGTACTTTGGGAGTTGGCTTTCACATAGCATGGTACGGGCCATATCTTCTAATGTTCTATTTTTCCTTTCTACAACTCCATTTTGTTATGGTGTTCTAGGTGCAGAAAAATTATGATGAATGTCGTTTTCAATGCAAAAATTTTCAAATAAGTGATTTTTAAATTCTGTTCCATGATCACTTCTAAGAGACACTATGGTGTTATTTTTCTCATTAGTGACTTTCTTGAAGAATTTCAAAATATCGAGAAGTCTCATCCTTGTGAGCCAAAAATAATACCCAAGTGAATCTAGAATAATCATCTACTATCACAAGACCATATTTCTTTCCTCCTAGACTAGAGGTTCTAGTAGGTCCAAAAAGGTCCATGTGAAATAGCTCTAGTGGCCTAGAAGTGGAAATGATATTCTTAGATTTAAAAGAATTTCTAGTATGTTTTCAAATTGGCATGCATCACATATTCTGTTATTTTTAAAATCTAACTTTGGAAGTCCTTTAACTAAATCATTCTAATTAATTTGAAATTAGGTGTGTACTTGCATGACCTAATCTACGATGCCATAACCATCCAATCTCATTCACATTAGCATTATCAGCAACTAAGCAATGATTACTGGTAGACAAATTGTCTAAGTCAATAAGTATACATTGTCATTTCTATATCTAATAAATACAATGCTATTGTTAATGGGATTAGAAACAGTGCAAATAGAAGCTTCAAATGAGACTTTGAAACCTTTATCACACAATTAGCTAATGCTAATTAAATTATGCTTTAAACCAGCAACATATAAAACATTCTCAATAAAAGTGGATGGAGTTATTTGAATTTTACCAAGGCCCATAATTTAACCTTTGTCATTGTCATCAAAAGTAATAACTCCTCCTCTTTTATCTTCAAGGGTAATGAATTAATCCTTGTCACCCGTCATATGCCTTGAGCAGCCACTATCAAGATACCACTTTCGTTTTGATCTTTGGCCGTAAAACACTCCTGCAAGATGATCAAACTTTCTGTTTAGGTACCCAAGCTTTCTTGGGTCCTTCATGGTTAGTTGCAATAAAATTATTCCTTTTGGAACCCATATTTTCTTTCCTTTAATCATTGAGTTCTTGTTAGTTTTCTTAATATTACATTCATATGATTTATGTCCTTTTAAACCACATTTGAAACAAGTAATATTAGGAGATTGACCAGCATGTACAAAAATATTTTTCAATAATTTTTGCTTCTTAAGAGGATTATATCCTAATCCTACCTTGTCAAAAACAGCTTTTTGACTATCTAAAATCATGTTAACTTTGAAGAACTTAAAGTAAATCTATCAACTATATCCTTATATTTTCAATTTCTTTCTTTAACTTAATGTTTTCATTAGAAATTAATTCCTTTTCCTTTAAAAAATCTTCTTTTTCAGATTTCAGATCTTTAATTTCAAGAGCTAATTCATTTTTCTCTTTAAGAAGATTTATATTTTCACTGTTCTTCTTTTTCAAAACTTTGAAATCAGCAACCAATTCATTAAATGTATCAAATAATTCTTCAAATAAAGTCATGAGTTTCAGAACTTACCTCATTATCTTCTTTTGCCATGAAGCAAATGTTTGCAACTTCCTTTTGTTCCTCCTTGGAAGAGGATTTTTCACTATCACTCCATGTTGCAACAATGCTTTTTCTTCTTCTTATACCCCTTTTTCAATTGAGAACATTCATATCGGAAATATCCCGACTTCTTACATTCATAGCAAGTCAAGGGTTCTTTTTTTTTTCTTTCTCCTTCTTTTTCCCTTTTACCTTCCATCTTAATTCCAGATTTCTTTTTATGGAAGGGTCTCCTTCTTTGCATGAATTTCTTAAACTTTCTAGCAAGGAGAGTTGTCTCATCATCATCTTCATCCTCACTATTGCTTTCCTCAATTTTGCAGCCTTAAGAGCAATAGTTCTCTTCTTCTTGACGTCTTCCTCTATATGCAGCTTCATTGTTAATTCATGGGTCATCAATGATCCAAGTACTCCTCCAAAGGTAAGGCATTGAGTCCTTGGCTTCTTGGATTGAAGTCACCTTTGCTTCCCATGACTTTGGAAGAGACCTAAGAATTTTATGAACCAACTCAGAGTTAGTATAGGTCTTACCAAGTCTCTTTAAACCATTTACAATATCAGTAAATCTAGTATACATGCAGGTTATAGATTCAGTTTGTTCCATGCTAAACAATTCATATTTATGAACAAGAATATTATTTTAGATTTTTTAACTTGATTTGTACCCTCATGGGTTACCTCTAACCTATCCCATATTTTTTTTTGTGGAATTACATGTAGAAATACAATTAAATTCGTTTGCATCTAAGGAACAATACAAAACATTCATGGCTTTAGCATTAAGCTGAGCCATTTTCCTATCATTATCATTCCAATCCCTTTTGGGCTTAGGAACAATAGAACCATCAACTCTGTGTGTGGGTGTGCTAGGTCCATTATTATGACACTCCACAATTCATATCTAAAGCTTGAATGAATATCCTCATTCTTGCTTTCCAATATGAATAGTTGGTGCCACTGAACAAGGGTGGCCTATTAGTGAACTTCTAAAAAGGATGATCCAACTTGAGCTACCATTTGGATCTTTGACTCTTGATTGTGTAATCAAGCCGAAATGAGCACAAGCTTCGATACCAATTGTTGGCCCAGATGGTAACCCAAGAGGGGGGGTGAAATGGTTTCTTAAAAATTTTAACACTTTAAAACTATGTGCTTTGATATGAAAGTGCTTGAGTGCAATGTATAGATAAATGCTAAGCATAAATAAATGAGATAGAGAGAGAGACAAAGCACGATAAACACAAAGATTTTATAGCGGTTCGGTGTATCCAACACCTACGTCCACTCCCAAGCAGCACTTGGGTCCACACTATAATCTACTTGATTACAGTCGAGTTGTTTTACAAGCTCACAACCCAAACTTATTGTTTTCTCCAGGATCACAATGAACCTAGCTGATTTTCACAGGCTCACCAGCACAAAACCTAACCACAAGCTATCATTAGCCTGTTCCGAGGTATACTACATCCACTAATTCAATCCCCCGATTGAATTAGCAACAACAATGAAAAATATAGTTTTGAATACAAAACAGCTCCTCAAATGAGCAAATATGCAATTAAATAAACAAAGATAAGAAAAGCATATTTGAAGCGATTTGGATATGTGCTTTTCTTCTTTTCTTCTTTTTTCTCTTCTCCCTTGAATGATTGAATCAGGCATCAGCTCAGATTCCTCACAAAAATCGCAGTTGAGAAGTTGGGAAAAAATAGGGCTTTTGCTTTCTTCCTCTTCACTTGGGAAATCCTTCGATTTGAGCTTTAAATGCTTTGGATTTCTCTTTGGACTCTCTAGGATTGATGGATTTGAGCTCTGAATCTTTCCTCTTTGATTTCTCTCTCTTTTTTCATAAGATTTTTTGATTTTCACTGAATATTTTTCTCTTTCTGTTCCTTTTTTTTCAAATGGACGAATCTCCTTTTTATAGACTTCTTAATCCAAGGTTTTTTTTATGAAAAACTAGCCGTTATGAGATGCTTGGATGTTTCTACACACAAAGAAAAATAGCCGTTAGAAGTTAGTGAGAAAATATTATCGTTTGAGCTGATCTGTCACTTTTGAAAATCCGCATTTGACATGTTTAAGTCGGCTCCAACTTTTTATGTGTCGGCTCCAGATCGGGGTGTCCAAAATAGCAAATAAAAGTTGTTGAGGAGTCGGCTCCGAAATAGTATTGTGTCGGCTCGGTGCTTTCGGGAGTCGGCTCCAAAATTCAAAGGTGTTGACTCTAACTATGTCCAAAAAACATGCTCTCTGTACTCAGGTTAGAGTCAGCTCCAGAAACTTGGGTGTCGGCTCGCAACTCTCAGGTGTCAGCTCTAAAAATTGACACAAAAACCACTTCTCTGTATCTCAGATTGGAGTTGGCTCTAGAGTTTCAGGTGTCGACTTCGGACTGTGCCGAAATCCTAGAAGAGTTCTGATACTCTCTGGGGTCGGCTCCTGACTGTTTGGGTGTCGACTCTAAGTTCTAAACTTAAATAATTTCCTTTCAAATTTGATTCAAAACTTATTCCTTTATTCCTTTTGATTAATTAATCATCCTTAATGCATGAAACAATTATCAAATATATCAGAAACATGATGAATATATCATGTCTTTTGTTAATCATCAAAATCAATAATTGGGTCAATAGATTCCAATCCTTCTTCACTCAAATGGGCCCGAGCTGTGGAAAGTGATGTCCCTAGGGTAGTCTCCAAGGCTAGCAAAGGCAAGGGTAGAGTGCCTTCTTCGGTGAAAGCCCACCTAGTGATTGTTGTCAATCCGCCTGTCTCTACCGGGGATATCTATTTTGGTGACATCTCGGGTGTTACCCATTCGCCCCCCTTGGCCAGAGATGATCATGATGCTGCTGTATCCTCTCTGAAAAAGGCTATATTGGATTCCCTCATGATAGTTCAGATTCTGGGCCTCCTAGGTCGGATTATTGTGGTGATGATGCTATGGAACTCTCCTTGCAGCTGGTTCCAACTGACCTGGCTTCTCGGGTAGTGGCTCCTTCTGCAGCTGGCCATGGTGATATGGATATGGGTGGGTCCCTATCTAGGGCTCACGGTACCCTCCAAACTGATTAAATGAAGATCCGCATTTGGAATGTTCGTGGAGCTCTGAAACCCTCTTTCCGCTCCTCGTTTGGTCGGCTGTTGCAGCTTCATCATTTGATATTTGCATTTTATTGGAAACTCGACTTTCGGGACCTAGCCTTCTGCAGTTTTGGCGGCGAGTTTCTCGTTCTTGGAGTTCCTATGCTGTGGAGTCCAATGGATTATCTGGCGGCATTCTGGCTTTATGGCGGGATCCCTCTATTCGTATTGATGCTTTTCACCGCTGTCACCAGCAAGTAGCCCTGGTTGTTTCGGAGGGGTCTGCTCCTCCTTGGTTGCTTTTGGGAGTCTATGCTAGTACAGATTACCGTGAGCGGCATGATCTTTGGACTGAGATTCTCTCTTTATTATCTCAGGGCTTTCCCTCCCTTGTTGTTGGGGATTTCAATTGTATTGTGGGTGCCTTGGAGAAGCAAGGGGGTTGTTGGTTCGTGGATTCTCCGAACTCTACTGAGTTTCGCTCCTTTATATCTTCTGCGGGGCTCTTTGACTTGGGTTTCTTGGCCTCGCAGTTTACTTGGTGTAATAACCGTCAAGGTTCTGCTCGAGTTTGGGAACGTCTGGATAGGGAACGTCTGGATAGGGCCCTGGCCTCTTCTGAATGGTTGCAGTCCTTTCCCCGAGCCACCACTGCTCATCTCCCTCGGATAGCTTCAAACCATTGTCCTATGCTGATCTCCACAGAGCCGTCTTCTCTGTGACGGGAACCTTTTCGGTTTGAACAGTTTTGGACGCTTTATTCTTAGCCCGAACTTTGATTCATCAGGTTTGGCATATGCCGGTTCAAGGGAGTCCTACCTATCGTTTATCTTGCCGCCTAGAACTTTCAAAGCGTAGTCTTTTGAGGTGGCATTGTAGGGAGGTGGGGGATATCTTGCAGTGTGTTCAGGTTGTGGAAGCTGATATTGTTGCTTTTCAGATGAAGGAAGATCAGGAGGGCTGCCTTTCAGAGATAGATCATCATTCTCTGTGTCGGTGTTTGGCCCTGCATCACTCCCTGCTCAGTCAGCAGGAGACCTTCTGGCGTCAGCGGTCCCGATTCAATGGCTTAGGAGGGTGACCGTAATACCAGATTTTTTTCATCAGGCCACTCAGGCCCGGCGTGCTGCCAATCGGATCCGGCGCATCTGTGACAAGGAGGGAAATATCCTTGAGGATGAGGAGGCCATTTGGGAGCAAATTGTCCACTTCTTCCAGTCCCGTTGGGTGGAGCAGTCAGTCAGTTGCTTCCCCCTTATTCCTGTTTCTCAGGCTGCCAAGGTTTCTGATGCTGATAATGGTACTCTTACGCGTATGGTTACGGTGAGGAGATTCATTCTGCTGTTTGGGCTCTAGGGCCTAATAAGGCCCCAGGACCCGATGGATTTCCGCCTATTTTCTTCCGTCACTACTGGGATATAGTGGGGCAGGATGTTATTTTGGTTGTACAGTCTGTTTTCTCCTCTAGATCTCTTCCTCCGGATTGGCAACGGACTTTTGTTTCCCTTGTCCCTAAGCGATCAAATGCTTTCCTTCCCCAGCATTATCGGCCTATCAGCTTGTGCACCACCCTTTATAAAGTCTGTGCTCGTCTATTGGTTACTAGACTGCATGGTGTGATCCCCGTCTGATATCTTTGGAGCAGGGGGCTTTTATCCATGGTCGTAGTATCACTGATAACGCCCTCATTGCCCAAGAGTTTATGCATGATCTCCACCGTGCATCTGCTAGTCATAGTCTTATGGCTGTTAAGTTAGACATGGAGAGAGCTTATGACAGGATTAGCTGGATATTTCTTCGGCAAATGCTTTGGGAGTTTGGGTTTGCTGATCTTTTCATTGATTGGGTTATAGCGTGCGTCCAGAGACCCACTTTTTCTATTCTTATTAATGGTTGTCCGACTGGATTTTTTCCCTCGGCCATGGGTCTCCGCCAGGGCTGCCCCCTCTCCCCCTTCCTTTTCATTCTGTGCTGATGATCTCTCTCGTGCTCTTACTTAGGCAGTTGAGGCATCTCAGCTGCATCCTTATATGCCTGGGCCCCATGGTCCCCCTCTCTCACATTCTCTTTGCAGATGACTGTATTCTGCTTAGCCCTGCTTCTGGTCAGAATGCGGTTGTTTGTTCTGCGATCCTTCAGTTTTATTGTCAGGCTTCTGGTCAGAAGGTCAACTTACTAAAATCTGTCCTATGTTTCAGCCGTGCTATCATCTCCCAGGTGTTTGGAATCTCGACTTGCTCTGACCGTCTGTCTTACCTCGGGATTCCCATTACAGGGCATCGTCCCCATCAGCTAGATTTTGAGGACTTTGGCCGTCAGATTTCTGATCGATTGGATTGTTGGCAGGTCTCTGGTCTCTCTATGATGGGGCGCATTGCATTGCTTCGGTCTATCCTTACATCTCTTCCCCTCTACCTACTGTCCAATGCCTTGGTTCCATCTATCTGTCTTCGCCGGATAGAGCGTCGTTTTCACGATTTCCTCTGGGCTTCGATGCAAGGGGGTCATGGTATTCATCTTCTTTCCTGAGATATCATTTGTTTGCCTACTAGAGAGGGTGGTCTGGGGATTCAGTCTTTAGCGGTTTGCAGAGAGGCTCTTCTCGCTAGGCATGCTTCCAGATTCATTATAGATCCTGATTGTTTTTGGAACTCTGTCATGCGAGGCAGATATGGTGCTTGGACTTCCGATTCGGACTTCCGTCCTCCCAGAGGTTGTTCCTTCTTCTGGAGATCGATTTGTCATTATGCCCCTACTATCATGTCTGATATCCACTGGATGATTGGGGATGGTACTTCTGTTAATGTTACTCAGGATAGCTGGATAACTGACCTTCCTCTATCCCGATGGCCATCCTTCTTCAGCTCTGATGTTGATCCATCTTTGCCAGTGTCTGCGTTGATTTGTCACGATAGTTCGGTTTGGCATGTCCCTTCGGTCTCTCGATTTTTTGGGGCAGAGTTAGTGCACAGGATTCTTGCCATTCCTCTTGCTTCCTCTACTGCTACTGATACAAGACTTTGGGGTTGATCTTGCCTCCCTCGTGCCCCTTCCAGCGACCTTGTTGACCGCTTTCGGCCTCGGATTTTGAGCCTGGATGATGTGGCTTGGATTTGGCGTTTGCCCATCCATCCTAGAGTTTAGCTCTTTTTGTGAAAGCTTGTGTGGGACCGGCTTCCTACATACTCTCTTCTAGTTGGCCGCGGTCTCCCTATTTCGTCTCTTTGTCCGATTTGTGGCCTTCAGGATGAGACGGTTGAGCACGCCATTCTCACCTGTTCTCGTGCGTCAAGGATTTGGCAGCAGCTTCATTTTACCCATGGATTTCGGAGGAGGGGCCCACACGGCTGTCTTTACTATGTGCCATTTGTCTGTCTGCTCAGCGAGGTCCCCGGCCTCACGGTGTCCTTCTGCTTATCTGGCTCATCACATTTGGCTGACCGTAACCGGATTATCTTTGTTGAGGAGACGGTCTCGCCTCAGGTGGTCACCCATACAACCGTCTCTCTTGCTACAAGTTTTGCTGTTTACATTATGCTATTCACTCGGACAGATCTGATCACTGGGACTCCTTGCTGTTTCAGCAGCGCACCATTCTACGGTCTTTATCTCTTGGGAGCCCCCACCTCCGGGTTATGTCAAAGTGAATTTTGATGGTTCTGTGTCAGGTCGTCTTGCGGGATCCGGATTTGTTATTAGGGGCCAGGGAGTGTTGCTCGTGGCTGGCAGATATGGTTCTCTCGACATTTCGGTCCCTATGGCAGAGCTTCAGGCTGCATGGCTAGCATTACTTATGATGTTCGTTATTTTGGCTCTTGTTGGCTGATTATTGAAGGAGACTCTCTTACGGTCGTCGCTAGATTAGGCGGGATGTGATTTCTTCTTCCTTCATAATCCCTTTATGTGATATTTGGGCTTCATTCAGGCTTTCAGTGCGTCTCTGATTCGGCATATTTATCAAAAAAAACCACGATCAATTGGGTTGCTTCTGTTGTAGCTCGTCATAATGATGAATGAGATTATATTTTATAATTTTTATTTTATTATTTTATAGTATTTTATATTTGATTTAACTCATATAGATGTGTGCTCCCCTGTACTTAAAAAAAAAAAAACTCTTGCTTTTAGCCATCGTGCTCTTCTTTACATGAGACGGCAAGGTACTCTTTTCCATACGCTATGAAAAGATCGGTAAATTTGGGTGAGCTAGTAATGATGGCACATGAATCACCCTGTACTATAACTGAGGCCTGACCATATGTTCTCATTTATTCAGGTCAAAAGAAAAAGAAAAAAATATTATTCATTTAAGACATGGTTAGAATTGCTTAAAAAATATTCTTGTCTTCTAAAATAGAGAATAGTTTTAAAAAATAAGCATACTTCAGGGTGTGATTTGAAAATTATTTTTTAGAAGAAAAGCCAAAACTAAAAAGAAAAATCTCACCTCATGCGATGGTCCCGGTCACGGGACGCCGTTGCGCCATCTGTCATCGCTTCTTTCCAGACCTCGTCCCAGCCTCCAAAGTTTCGCGCAGGCCTTCCATTGGTGGGGCCCGCGAGCAGTCAAGCGCCAGGTTATAATAACGTTACCGCATGAGCACGGGAACCGCGTTTATGCACCTGACCGAAAGAGGCCGTACGATTGGCGCCGCAAGCAACGCCTGATATGCCACCAAGGACGAAGCGTTTCCAAGGTACAAGGGAATCCGAACCCCGAGTCCGACCCCAAATTTAAGACTCACCGAATCGCCACGCACACACCCACTGGTCCTCCCACGCCATTTCCCGCTGCTTTTTTTTAAATATATAATATATTAATAATTACGTTGTAATTTAGCATTCCTTTTCGGGGTATAAACGGCATTCTCATTCGAGTTTCATCAAATTTAATTTTATATGCAATATGAACAGATATATTCTATGCAATTCATATTCTTAAAACTTGCATAGTTGTATGATCATTCATCATCTAATCTTTTGATCATAATATTTGCTCTATACTTCAAATGCATAGACAATTTATATTTGAGATATCTATTAGAAAGTTAATTTTGTAGCCGATTGATTGAATTTTAATGGCCTATCATATATGCAGAGAAACTCTTAGCCTATTGCTTTTCAATAAATTTTATTTTTTAATTTATTAGGTTTAACTCGTACTAAAATATTATGAACACCCACTTGTAAAAAATAAAAGATAAAAAAATAAACAGCACCCTCCATTTTGGTTCGATTCATACGACGCTGGTTATAGATCTCTTATCGCTGCATCAAATCCTTCTTTAAAAATCCTCGGTTCCATCCACTGAGATGATAGCGTTTTATATGGACTTCATTATTTTGTAAATTTATGGAAGGCGTTATTTTGGAAGTACGATGGCATCCCTCAATGGAATTTGCATCCAAAGCTTAGAGATATGCACATCAGCATTGCACGCTTACAGAATTTTCAATACGGACACATCTTCAGAAAGACTAATCACTCAACAAATTATCTACCAAAACCACGCCACATCAATCTCATCTACTATCTTTTGGCGTGGTAGGTTTCCTCCGAACGTGTGTCCTATTTTGAAGTTAGATGCCAGATAACAGGGTTTGTGAAATTATGAGAAAAACCAAAAGAAAAAAATCAGGCGAACGTAGGTTGCCATGGAACCTATCCGGTTCGACTTTATCCATTTTCTTTTGATCAGTAGACTGTAGAAGGTCTCACGTTTTTTATTTTTGAATAACCCCGCCAGTAGCTATTCATCTCGTGACCACCTCTCTGCATCTAAAAGCATGCACGTAAAAAAGTATATAAATAAAGCTGCCAAATACGATGCCTAACCCCACCGGTGGAGGAATCTCGCTTTGCCCTTTTTTCTTATTTTCTTTCGTTTGAGAGACCCGAGTCAAGTCGTCGTTACAATCTGATGCCGTCTGCCCCGAAGGAAGAAAAAAATAAAAAGCTAAGAATAAAAATTAGAAAAAAAAAAAACAACCAGTGAGAGCGAGGCAGAGAAACGAAAGCTTCCTAAGTTTCACTGAGCTCGCCTTCCTGGCAGACGCCCACATCAATTGTCATCGTTCTATTCCCCTTCTTCTTCTTCCCATCTTTCGGCGACGACACCACCCTGCAGCAATTCCTCCTCGGAGCCTGTCCATTTTTACAGACAACAAGGAGAAGCATTTCATCAAACACTATCTATGATAGTAGATATTTAACCAAACCGAATCAAACAATGATGGATTAATATGAGAAGAAACGTAGAAATGATGAATATCATATCTTATTTCATCATCATTACCCTATCCCAGAGAGAGGGGTCGGGCTTCTTGTAGACGACGATGCGGTCGACGAAGGCAGAGGGGTTGTCCGTCTTCCAGCGGCAACGGGGATGGACCTCGCGGTGGCGCTCGTACACGGTAACGGTGGTGCGGCGGGCGGCGTCGTAGCGGTCGTTGGAGAGGTAGTAGACGAAGGGCTTCTGGCAGGGAATGCGGGCCGCGGGGCGGGTGTTCATAGAGTAGCCGTTGTGATCGGCTCGGTGGTACCAGTTGAGGAAGGTGCGGGCGGGCATCTCCATCTCCCGGGGGGACATGTACGCCCGTATCAGCTGGACCGAGAAGCCCCAGGAGACGGACACGGTCCAATGGTGACCAGAGTCGTAGCAGATGGACTGCTGGAAGATGGCCGCCGAGTCGAGGCGGACGGGGCCGTCGAAGATGCGGCCTAGGGCGGCGGCGCGGGAGGGGGCGTCGGGGAAGATGGGCTGGACGACGTCGAGGTGGTGGAGGGAGACTAGCGGGACCACGGGGTGGGCCGTGAGGAGGCCGAGCAAGTCGCCGTAGACATCGAACTGGTGGAAGCCCGGGTGGCGAGTGAGGGGGACGCCGAGCTCGGCCATGCAGGCTTGGATGCGGTCGTCGCTGCCATAGAGGGCCGGGTAGCGGTAGAGGCAGCGGTCCTGCATGCGGGCGAGGGCGGCGGCGAGGGGGCGGCTGATGGCGAACCCGCCGCCGCCATAGGCCATGGCGTAGGAGAAGTAGATGTTCTGAATGTGGCTCTCGGAGATGGAGCCGATGTAGTAGGGCTGGCGGTGGTCGAACTGGGAGAGGACGCGGACGAGGTTGTCAGGGACGAAGACGGTGTCGTCGTCGCCCATGACGAACCACCGGACGTTGTCGAGGGCGAGGCGGTAGGTCTCGGAGACGATGCGGGAGATGCGGATGGCGGAGCGGCTACCCTTCCGGTTGGTGTAGGGAAAGCGGGCTGTGTCGCCGGAGAGTTTAAGGGCGGGGAGACCGGCGGCGGCGGCGGGGTTGTCGAGCTCATTCACCGGCTCGTCGAGCCAGACGATGCCCCGCATCTGGCGAGGGCGCCACCAGAGCCTGATGTAGTCCTTGCGCTGGTCCCAGAGGCTGGCCGAGGCCGCGATCCCGAACACAATGTGCTGGAGCCCCGTGGCCACCGCGGCCTGGGCGGGGGTCCCGCTGGCTGTGGCTGTCGAGGGGACTGGGGGGGAATGTCTGACGGAGATGTTAGACGAGGGAAGGTGGAGGACCTTGTCGGCGATAGCGGAGGTGGTGGTGGTGGAGCAGGAGACTTGGCGGTGAGAAAGGGAAGAGGAGAAGAGGAGTTTGAAAGTATAGAGGAAGTAGAGGAAGCAGAGGACGAGGAGGACGCAGATCATGAACCTGGGAAACGCCATGGCACGGCTCCAAGACTTGCCGCCGCAGCGGTGTCCGGCGCCGAGGATGCCCCATATGAAAAGGATCCTACTGTTGGAAGTTGGGGTCGCCGTCTGGTTGCCATCGGAGTCATCCTTCGCCCTTCCTCCACCGGATGTCATGGCTCCCGCTCCAGCGCGCCTCTAGCCTCCCTCCGCTTTTCTTCTCGATCTTTCGGTTATCCACTTCTCAACTCCCTCTTTTTTAATTTTTTTAATTTTTATGTTTTGTGGGAGGAGGGGAAGGATAAGGAAGGGAAGCGGGGGAAAGGGGCGAGAGGAAGAAGAGGAAAGGGAAGAGGCAATGCGGTGGCGAAGGAAAGAATTAACCGATCGAGATGAAACAATGTGGGGAAAGATGGAGAGATTCAGAGAAGCGAAGAGGAGGGAGAGAAATTAAGGAGGCATAGGCATGACATCAGAAGCAGCTAAGAAGTAGATGGCGGTACGATGGGTTGCTGGGATGGAAGAGATCAGAGCCAGGACGCCGGGGCAGGGCGAGCAGGTAATAGTGCCAGGTTGCGCATCCTCCCCATGCGCCCCTTTCCCTTTCTACGTTATTGACCCTTCTTACCGTCACCGAGAGTAGATTATGTTATTTCTATTTATAGTAATATATCAAAATTTATAGATAATTTTTTTCTAAGAAAATGTAATTTATGGTTGCCAACATGAAAAGATGCAATGTTTAAAAAATAGGATTATCTCTGATATCCGAACCTGGTTTTTTTTTTTTCACCTAGCGTCTGCTTTAAGATTAGTGCATCCGGCTGTCTTCCCCTGATCTTCGGTGAGCTTCGTCGCTGGTCTTGATCGTGCTTCGCCAATCAATGGCGCCCTCTCAGTCTACTGCTCCAATGGTCCCGAATGGTGGGAAGAAGGACGGGATGTCATGGCGTTATGCTGCTGACAGTCGTTTTGTTTGGGTGGCGTCGTCTTAATCTTCAGCAGAAATTTATGAGCTTGAGCACCGCTTCCCAGAGGTGGTGCAGGTACCTGTCAGAGTTTTGAAAGAGAAAGCTGATGATGGGGAAAGCTGGCGGTTACCGCTCGAAGCCTTTCCCGATGAGTGCCCCGAAGGCTATCATCAGAGAGTTCCGCCGGGATGGCATTTCTGGCGAGATAGAAGCTGTCTCTTTGGCTCATCGTCACTACCTCTTCCAATTCGCCGACCCCCAAGCGAAGGCTCAGGTTCTGGAGAAGCCATGGGTGACCAATGGTCAGATTATTGCTGTGAGTGACTGGCATCCGAAATTTGTGCCATCGGAACAATCGCTGCTCTCGGCCCTGTTATGGATCAGGCTGTCGATGCTCCCTATTGAGTTCTAGGCAGAGGAAGTTGTGAACCTAATTGTTTCAATCGCAGGGGATTTCCTGTTTCTGGATTCTTCCACGAAGGAGAGGCAGCGTGGAGGGTATGCTCGGGCTTGTGTCAGGGTCGATTTAAGCAGACCTCTCCGGCCGGGGGCAAGGATCCGTGGCTGCAGAGCTCCTTTCTGGCAGCAGTTTGTATACGAGCATCTCGATGGAATATGCGGGTCTTGTGGGTCGCTCCATCCCTCTGGTTCTTGTGTCTCTGCGGCGGCTGCTGATTCTTCTTCGACTGCCCTTGTTTTCGGCCCGTGGATGGCGGTGCTCCGGCGTCGGAGGGTTCCCCAAGGCCCTTATGTTGCTTCGGGCAAGGAGGTGCAGGGGGGTCCTCGGCTATCCTCTGCCTGGGAGGGTATTCGTTGCTCCTGTGTCAGTTGTCTTCTGCGCTGTGCCGAAGGAGCCTGAGTGCCCAGGTATTGGTGCTGAGTTGGGGGGGTCTGAGTGCCCAGGTGTTGGTGTTGTGCCGGAGTTGCAGAGGTCGGATCCCCAGGTTGGTAGTTCGTGCGGTGGCCAAGAGTTTGCTGCTTCCTTGAAGGTTCCAGTGCCGGGGAAGGGAGCGTGCCGATCTATGGCTGGCATGCCGGTGGATGCAGAAGGCCCTGGGTTGTCTGTATCCACTATGCCTCAGTTCAATCTGGACATTGCCCCTAACCCTTTTGTCCTATTGGGTTCCGACAAATGGGCTGGCCGTCCGAAGGTTCGGTCGGATGTCTACCCAAGTCCACTTAAGCGGGCTCGGCCTGTTGAAACTCCGGTTCAGAGGGTGGCATCTAGGTCTACCAAAGGGAAGGGGAAAAGCATCGCTTTAGTTTATGATGGTGTTGGGAACGCGGAATACCTCCAAGATCATGGCTATAGCGTATATGAGTAATACAAAAAAAAAAATTTACCGTTCTAATCTATGAGTACAAGATCATACCTTCAGATTTGAACTTTGGAACACTTTGATTCGATTGCTCGACCTCAACCTTTAGCCTTCTGCCGTATTCCCGAAAATACCTTCTTTCTCTCACAAGATGGTGGGATCTCTTGGCCGTCCTAGGGTTTCTTATTTTTCTTTCTCCAAAAATGTTCTCCCTAACAACCAACTGAGAGGGTATTTATAGGGCTACAACAGGGACCAATAGGCAAATATGAAAAGGACTTCCCACGTAATTAAATCTCCAATCCTATCCCGGGTTAGGATTCAATTACGTAAATTACAATTCATTCCACTAAAGAATTATAATTATACTCCTAATCATATTCGAATTTATATTTTGAGCCTTTAATATTAAATACTTATTATCTCCCCACGTTAAGATTACAGATATCCACCAATTAAATTTAATTACTGACAATATAATTTAATTGGCTTTTATTATCCTTGAGACCTATCCACTTAACTTATTTGATGTATCGGATTCAAAATCCACTTGCAAGATTTGATACAATCAAAACTTATAAGCTTCCTCAAGGGGATATCATCAATCCAATTTATCAGGACGTGGTTTCCTTCAACTATTAATATTCACCATATATATAATATTATTGCCCAACCCACTGAGTTTATTGACTCATATAGAATCTCACTCTATGTATAATCAAAGCAATAATCACTACATACATGTGTCTAGAAATAGAATTCAGACTAAGAGCATAAGTAATCATAATATTCATGAGTTTTAAATTATTTTATAAAGTCAGTATAAAATAATTAACTCAACTGGGTCCTGTTCAATACACACAAAGTGTACTTGCAAATAGTTAGAATAAACCATTCCCCGTAGTCAAGACAGACCTACTAAAAATTTGTGCTACAGTTCTACTGATGGTGTGTCCAATTCCATCTAAAACTGTGAACAATAAACTTGTATTCCAAAAGAACCGATGATCTAGTCTTCTATGTGTAAGCCGTACTCTACACACTAGATCAAATACTCTTTGTAAATACTAGACACATGCACATATATAGTAAATGGCATACATTGCTCAAAATGAATTCTCATTAAAATATAAAGACATAACATAAAGCATATCTTTTAGTCTATATCTCTATCAGATGAATGCAGTCCACGATGGTGCTCTCAACACCTGAGGATGTCTCTATGGAACAGGATTCTCAGACAATAGAGGGGGCTGAGAACTCCTGTCATAAGATAGTTCATGTCCCTGCTGCTTGCTCTGAGGTCACTCAGTTGGCTGTGGAGGACAGGCTTAACCATGATTTGCTGTCATTCTTGTTGGCCCAGATGACAACCCAAGAGGGGGGGGAGTGAATTGGGTTCTTTAAAAAATTAGCCTTTTAAAATAGTTTGCTTAAGAAGAGTGAAGGCAAATGCAATGTAAATACAAAGTGCAGTAATAAAATAGAGATAGAGATAGAGTCAATGAAAGCACGGCAAACACAAAGATTTTATAGTGGTTCGGTGTATCCAACACCTACGTCCACTCCAAGATTCACTTGGGTCCACACTATAATCTTCTTGATTACACCGAGTTGTTTTACAAGCTCACAACTCAAACTTGTTGTTTTCCCGGGATCACAACGAACCGAGCTGGTTTTCCGGGCTCACCAGCACAAAAACCCTAACACAAGCTATACAAGCTTGTACCGAGGTAAGACTACCTCCACTAGTTCAATCCCCCAGATTGAACTAGATACAAATAATAGAAATAGTGTTTTTCAAGTACACAGCTCCTCAATGAGCAGATAATCAAATAAAAGAACAAGTTTAGAAAAGCCTGATTTGTAGTTGGTTGGCTTTTGAGCTTTTCTTCTTTTCTTCTTTTCCTTGCTGGATTGAATCAAGCCTCAGCTCCGATTCTTCACAGTTGAAGCAGTTGAGAAGGTTTTGAGCTTTTCCTTCCTTTCTTTGTAAGTTGAAAATCTTTTGATTTGCTCTTGAATAGCTCTTGGATTTTCTTCTGAAGCTTTCTTGGATTGTTGAACTTGAGCTCAGACGAAGCTTCCTTTGATTTCACACTTTTTCTTTCACTCTATTTTTGAATCTTAGATTTTTTTCAAATGATGCTCTTTTTTCCGATTTTTTCCTTTTTCTCTCTTGATGTGAATATCTTTGATTTGAAAACAGCTTCTCTATTTATAGATTCTGCAAAAATATAGCCGTTAGAAACAAAGAAATATAGCCGTTTAAGAAAAATCTTACCATTGGAGCTGAGTTGGCATCCAGAAAAATTATGCCCAGATTTGTTGGAGTCGACTCCTGCTTTCCGCGAGTCGGCTCGAGGACGCGATACCAAAAATAAAAATACTCAGAAAGTCAAAGGGTCGACTCACCGAAAATAAGGTGTCGACTCCTGACAGTCGGGGGTCGACTCATGAAAAGTTAGGGGTCGACTCGCGAAGTGCTCAGAAAAACACTCCTCTGGTATCTGAGCGGAGTCGACTCACACAGTCATGGAGTCGGCTCGACAGAATCGGGGGTCGACTCATGAAATCACAGGGGTCGACTCGTGAAATTCAGGAATCTCTGTATTCTGAGTGGAGTCGACTCTGAAACTCTAGAGTCGGCTCCGGAACGTATCAAAAATCAGAGTAATTTCTGATTGACTTGAAATTCGTTCCAGATTCATTTTAAATCAATTTTTTGACTTGAATACAATAAAATTGTCATTAGGAATCAATTCAAGAAATGTTCCAAAAACTCATTGATTGAAATATGAAGTATAAAAATTTCTTTTTGAAAGCTTAAACATGAGCTTGAAGTTACTTTCAAATTGATTAATGTCATACTTAACATACTCATTGATTGTTCTAAATAAATTCATTGCTTATATAAATAAACTCATTGCTTCTTTTAATATACTCATGGCTTTTGGTAATCATCAAAATCAATAAGATTGGGGCAACAATCTCTCAACAATCTCCCCAACAATCTCCCCCTTTTTGATGATGACAAAAACATTGAGTATATGCATGATTGATTAAAGAATTTATTTTATTTCATAGTTAGGCTTAGGCTCCCCCTGAATGAGGTAGCTCCCCCTATGAAACTCAATTAAATATCCCATTCATTCAATTATTTATCTCATTCATTCAATCATTTTAATATCATTTGATTATTAATTAATTTCTCCCATATGCATATACAGTTATAAAACTCTCCCCCTTTTTTGTTATCAACAAAAAGGTAGAGAAGCATCAAACATAATCATTCATTCATTCAATCAAGATATGTTTTAACAAAATCTGAATTCATTGATAATAGGAGAAGTACATATAAACTCAGATTACATTGAGCATTCAAAACATAACTAGATTTTTCATTACATCAATGTATCAAAATGTAAAACATAAAGTAAACTTCATTATATTGTAAAGACTAAGTATCTAATACATCAAAAGTGAGTCCTTACAATCCTAGTTAAGTGATCTATAATATTTTTCATTCCATCTGTTTGAATCTTAACATAGTCCTTCAGTCTTTCATCAACAAAAGTGCAAGCAGTCAATATTTTGTCTTGGAGTTCAGCATTGCATTTTGCATATGTTTCACCATCTCCACAGACGTCTTTAAGTTCTTCAAATATATTCTTTAGGTCTGCACTTAAAGACTCAGATGAATTGCTAAGGGTTGACTCAATCTTGGTGATCCGATCATCTAAAGAGTAAAGAGTTTCTTTGAGATTCATAAATTTGTTTTCAAACTCTGATTTCAATTTATCTGCCTGATCATCAAGAAGACCTTTAAGCTGCCTTAACTGAAGTTCTGAGAAACCGACAGATGAAGATGATGTATGATCAAACAATGGAGCAGGGGAAGGGACTGGAGCAGGAACAGGAGAGCTCGGAGGAACATGCGAAGAATGTCTGACTGACGGTCCCGGTGCCTCAATATCTGCTGCTCTATCTTCCATCATACCTTTCCTTTCCCATCTTCCATTCTTTTCACAAAACCCATTCTATGTATAGTGGCCAAACTATAGAAATCGGTATGTCTTAAATTCCTCATTGGCTCACTATCTGATATGACAATCCCTTGGCTTTGAAATATTTTAGTAAGAATCATGCCGTAGGGTAAACTAGATTTTCTCTTACTTCCACAATCGGCAATGTACCATAATATCATGCTTGGAAGATTAATGGGTTTACCAGTTACTATTGCATCCATTACAAATATATCTCTTTCAGACACATAGTCAAATCTCCCAATCTTGGGGAATAGGATTCTACTACAAATATTGTGGAGAAGTCTCAATTCTAAGGACAATTGATTAGCAAAGACCTCTTCAAAACCAACAATCTCCCTGTTAAGCAGTCTAGACAGAGCAGGGCTTCTATCTTCAGAAGAAAAAGTAGATGTACCTGACACTGGAAGATCCAACAACCTTGAAAGCAAATCCACTGTCACTGAAATTCTATTTCCTCTAATGAAGCTTACAAGTCCATTGTCTCCTCTAGATAGATTCTTGTAAAATTCTTGACAAGGGCTGGGTATGTAGGACAATCTAAAGAACAAATCTTCTCCCAACCCATCTCAATCAACTGCCTCCCCAAAAGAAATCCTTCGGCCTCAAATAATTC
Source organism: Calamus simplicifolius (assembly GCA_900491605.1). Lineage (NCBI taxonomy): Eukaryota > Viridiplantae > Streptophyta > Magnoliopsida > Arecales > Arecaceae > Calamus > Calamus simplicifolius. Next base: position 104,343 of record UESW01002438.1, read on the forward strand.
AAAATCAACTTTCCTCCCGGTTGTTATTACTCTATCGGCAAGTCTATCTACCTGTGATGGAGCCGTAGAGGGAGAAGCACTAGGAGTCGAAGAAGATGAGGTTGAATCCAAGCTCGGTGAAGGTTCACGAACGGGATGCCTCACGGTCTTCCTCACCGCCCTCTTCCTCTTTACTCCGGCCGCACCAAGGTTAGATCACGAGTTTTAGGGGCCATTTGATCTATTGGAAGGGTTAATCAGGGATTTCTGAGGATTTGGAAGGTCAGAAAATATTTTGGAGAGAGTATTTGAAGGATTTGAGACGATAGAAATGAGCGGCGAGTCGACTCTGCCCTAGATAAATCGATCTGGGACCACTTCGAGTCGGCTCCGCAAAACGAGGGGTCGACTCCGGGTAGTCACAGAAAACTATCCCGAAAGTCGATTCGCGCAGAGAAGGGGTCGACTCTAGAGTTTCAGTAGAAACATGGAGTCGACTCCGATACTCACCGAGTCGGCTCCGAGACCATTTTAGAGCAAAAAACATAAAGTTTCAGATAATCTGAAATGTGTCCGGATATTGATCTTAAAAATTGATAAAATAATCATTGGATTTTAATAGATCAATTAGATATGAATTCTAGATAAGATTTCCTTAAAGATCAAGGATTTGAAAGAATTTTAGATAAAATTTCCTTAGGGGTTTCAAATTCATTCTAATGGATCACAAATCCCTAACTCTCCTCTAAGATAACAGAATCTTTCTTCACTCAAGGGTTTTGTAATATATCTGCTAATTGATCTTCAGTATTAACATAATCAAGACATATTTCATTATTGGCAACATGTTCTCTTATAAAATGATATCTAATTTCAATGTGTTTAGTTCTAGAATGTTGAATTGGATTTTTTGTTAGATTAATTGCACTTGTGTTATCACATTTTATAGGTGTTTTATCAAGTGTGATACCATAGTCTTCAAGTTGTCGCTTAATCCATAGGATTTGAGCACAGCAACTTCCAGCTGCAACATATTCAGCTTCAGTAGTTGATAATGCAACTGAATTTTGCTTTTTGCTAAACCATGAGATTAAGTTACTTCCTAAGAATTGGCATGCACCACTTGTGCTTTTTCTATCTAACTTACATCCAGCATAATCAGAATCAGTATATGCAATTAAGTTCAATGTTGAGTCTCTAGAATACCATAAACCTACATTTTTTGTTCCACTTAAGTATCTTAGTATTCTTTTAACAGCAATTAAATGTTCTTTAGGTTCAGACTGAAATCTAGCACATAAGCAAACAGCAAACATTATGTCTGGTCTACTTGCAGTTAAGTAAAGTAGGGATCCGATTATACTCGATAATATTTTTGATCAACCTTCTTACCTTCTTCATCTTTGTCCAGCTTGCATGAAGGACTCATTGGTGTTCCGAGGGGTTTGATTGATTCCATACCAAACTTCTTTAGAATTTCTCTTGTGTACTTTGTTTGGTTGATAAAGATTCCCTCTTTGCTTTGTTTGATTTGGAGTCCAAGGAAGAAGTTGAGTTCTCCCATCATGCTCATTTCAAATTCACCCTGCATTAGCTTAGCAAACTCTTGACATAGAAGATTGTTAGTAGCACCAAAAATGATATCATCAACATATATTTGAACTACTAATAAATCTTTACCTTTTCTTTTCAAAAATAATGTTTTATCAACATTTCCTCTTATAAAATCATTTTCAATTAAGAATTTACTTAATCTATCATACCAAGCTCTAGGTGCTTGTTTCAAACCATATAATGCTTTGTGCAATTTAAAAACGTGATTTGAAAATTCATGATCTTCAAAACCTGGTGGTTGTTCTACATATACTTCTTCATTTATAAATCCATTTAAAAAAACACTTTTTACATCCATTTGAAATAAGTTAAAGTTCATGTGACATGCAAATGCAAGTAATAGTCTAATGGCTTCTAATCTAGCTACTGGTGCAAAGGTTTCATCAAAATCAATACCTTCTTCTTGATTATATCCTTTTGCAACTAATCTAGCTTTGTTTCTAATTACTATGCCATTTTCATCTAGTTTATTTCTAAATATCCATTTTGATCCTATAACAGAATGATTTTTAGGTCTTTCCACTAATGTCCATACATTATTTCTAGTGAATTGATTTAATTCTTCTTGCATTGCTAACATCCAATTATTATCTTTTTCAGCTTCTTCAATAGTTTTAGGTTCAATTTGTGATACAAATGCAAGATGATTACTAATATTTCTCATAGATGATCTAGTTCTTATTCCTTGAGATGGATCACCTATAATCAATTCCTTAGGGTGACTATAAGCATATCTCCAATCCCTAGGTAGATCTATATCATTATGATTAGTGTTAGTATCATCATCTTAGGTGAATCATTATCTTTAGCGTCTTGCTCATGATCTGAAGATACATTAATATTTAATTTTTTAAGATCTTTCTCAATTATGTTTGTATCTTCTTCATCATCAAATTTTTCGGAACGAGTTGCTAAAGATTCATCAAAAACTACATGAATGGATTCTTCAACAACTAAAGTTTTCTTGTTAAATACTCTATATGCTTTACAGTTGTTGAGTATCCTAAGAATATTCCTTCATCAGATTTAGCATCAAATTTGCCTAAATTATTTTTACCATTATTGTGAACAAAATATTTACAACCAAATGCATGAAAATATTTAATGTTGGGTTTTCTATCATGCCATAATTCATAAGGTGTTTTCTTTAAAATAGGTCTTATTAATGCTCTATTTAGGATGTAACATGCTGTGTTAATAGCTTCCGCCCAAAAGTATTTCGGGAGTTTACTTTCACATAGCATGGTACGGGCCATGTCTTCTAAAGTCTATTTTTCCTTTCAACTACTCCATTTTGTTGAGGGGTTCTTGGTGCAGAAAAATTATGATTAATACCATTTTATTGCAAAAACTTTCAAATAAATGATTTTCAAATTCAGTTCCATGATCACTTCTTAGAGACACTATGGTAGTGTTTTTCTCATTTGTGACTTTCTTGAAGAATTTCAGGAATATCGAGAAAGTCTCATCTTTGTGAGCTAAAAACATTACCCAAGTGAATCTAGAGTAATCATCTACTATCACAAGACCATATTTCTTTCCTCCTAGACTTGTGGTTCTAGTTGGTCCAAAAAGGTCCATGTGAAGTAGCTCTAATGGCTAGAAGTTGAAACAACATTTTTAGATTTAAAAGAACTTCTCGTTTGTTTTCCAAACTGACATGCATCACATATTTTGTTGTTTTCAAAATCTATTTTAGGTAGACCTTTTACTAAATCCATTCTAATTAGTTTTGAAATCAGGTGTGTGCTTGCGTGACCTAATCTTCGATGCCATAACCAACCAATCTCATTCATATTAGCATTATTAGCAACTAAGCAATGATTATTAGTAGACAAATTGTCTAAGTCAATCAAGTATACATTGCCATTTCTATTTCCAATAAAAACAATGCTATTATCAATGGTATTAGCTACTGTGCATATAGAAGATTCAAATGATACTTTAAAACCTTTGTCACATAATTGGCTTATACTAATTAAGTTATGTTTTAAACCATCAACATAAAGTACATTTTCAATATATGTGGAGGGAGTTATTTGAATGTTACCAAACCCCAAGATTTGGCCTTTGCCATTGTCACCAAATGTAACAACTCCTCCTTTCTTTTCTTCAAGGGTGATGAATTCTTCTTTGTCACCCGTCATATGTCTTGAGCAGCCACTATCAAGATACCACTTTCTCTTTGATCTCTTGGCCACAAGACATTCCTGCAATGAAATTAAACTTTATGTTTAGGTACCCAAGCTTTCTTGGGTCCTTCATGGTTAGTAGCCAAAATATTGTTCCTTTCGGAACCCATATTTTCTTTCCTTTAATATTCAAGTTTTTATTAGGTTTTAGAATTTTACATTCATAAGATTTATATCCTTTTTGATTACATTTAAAGCATGTAAAATTACTTTGGCCAGCACGCACAAAAATATTTTTCAGTAATTTTTGTTTTCTTAAAGTGTTATACCCTAATCCGGCTTTGTCAAAAACTGCTTTTTGACTATTTAATAACATGTCCAATTTAGCTGAGCTTAAGATAAACTTATCAACTATGTTCTTATGTTTTTCAACCTCTTTCCTTAGATTATTATTTTCATTGGTAATTAATTCTTTTTCTTTTACCAAAATTTCATTTTCAGATTTAAGTTTCTTAACTTCATCATTAAGATCTTCCTTTTCTTTAATGAAAGTTAAATTTTTATTTTTAAAAACTTGTATTTCTTTTTCAAAACCTTGAAATCGCCGACAAGTTCATTAAAAGCATCAAATAATTCATCAAAAGCAAATTCATCGCAAGGGTTATCGGAACTTACCTCATCGTTGTCGTCCGCCATAAAACATACATTTGCGACTTCCTTTTGTTCTTCTTCTTCGGAAGAAGTTTCCTCGCTATCACTCCAAGTCGCCACATAAGCCTTCTTTTTCTTTTTGTAGGCTTTCTTCAATTTAGGACATTCATTCCTAAAGTGCCCCGGTTTATTACACTCATAGCAAGTCAAGGGGTCTTTCTCTTTTTCTTTATCCTTGTCCTTGTTCTTATCCTTTCTCCTTCCCACTTTGCTCCAAATTTCTTCTTGTGGAAGGGTTTCTTTCTCCTCATGAATCTTTTAAACTTTTTAGCTAAGAGAGCAGTCTCATCATCATCATCATCATCATCACTGCTGCTCTCTTCTTCTTTTGCAGCTTTGAGGGCAATCACTTTCTTTTTCTTTGTGTCCTCCTCTACATGCTGCTTCATTGTTAGCTCATGGGTCATAAGTGATCCTAGAAGCTCCTCTAAGGGTAGAGTGTTGAGGTCCTTTGCTTCTTGGATTGCTGTCATTTTTGCTTCCCATGATCTTGGTAGTGACCTAAGAATTTTTCGAACAAGTTCTGAGTTAGTATATGTCTTACCAAGACTTTTTAAACCATTTACAATATCTGTAAATCTAGTATACATGCATGCAATGGTTTCAGATTGTTCCATGCTAAACAACTCATATTTATGAACAAGAATATTAATTTTAGATTCTTTTACTTGGTTGGTACCCTCATGGGTAACCTCTAATCTATCCCAAATCTCCTTTGCGGAATTACATGTGGAGATTCTATTGAATTCATTTGCATCTAAAGAACAATATAAAATATTCATGGCTTTAGCGTTAAGCTGTGCCATCTTCCTATCATTATCATTCCAGTCCCTTTCGGGCTTAGGAACAATAGTGCCATCAATAACATGTGTGGGTGTACTAGGTCCATTAATTATAACACCCCATAATTCATAATCAGAAGCTTGAATGAATATCCTCATTCTTGCTTTCCAATAAGAATAATTTGAACCATTAAACAAAGGAGGTCTATTCGTAGAATGACCTTCAGCAAATGATCCAACTTGAGTTGCCATTTGGATCTTTAGCTCTTGATCGTGTGATCAAAATCTAATGAGCACTTGCTCTGATACCAATTGTTGGCCCAGATGACAACCCAAGAGGGGGGGGGGTGAATTGGGTTCTTTAAAAAATTAGCCTTTTAAAATAGTTTGCTTAAGAAGAGTGAAGGCAAATGCAATGTAAATACAAAGTGCAGTGAATAAAACAGAGATAGAGTCAATGGAAGCACGGCAAACACAAAGATTTTATAGTGGTTCGGTGTATCCAACACCTACGTCCACTCCCAAGATTCACTTGGGTCCACACTATAATCTTCCTTGATTACAGCCGAGTTGTTTTACAAGCTCACAACTCAAACTTGTTGTTTTCCCGGGATCACAACGAACCCAGCTGGTTTTTCGGGCTCACCACACAAAAACCCTAACACAAGCTATACCAAGCTTGTACCGAGGTAAGACTACCTCCACTAGTTCAATCCCCCAGATTGAACTAGATACAAATAATAGAAATAGTATTTTCAAGTACACAGCTCCTCAATGAGCAGATAATCAAATAAAAGAATAAAGTTTAGAAAAGCCTGATTTGTAGTTGGTTGGCTTTTGAGCTTTTCTTCTTTTCTTCTTCTCCTTGCTGGATTGAATCAAGCCTCAGCTCCAATTCTTCACAGTTGAAGCAGTTGAGAAGGTTTTGAGCTTTTCCTTCCTTTCTTTGTAAGTTGAAAATCTTTTGATTTGCTCTTGAATAGCTCTTGGATTTTCTTCTGAAGCTTTCTTGGATTGTTGAACTTGAGCTCAGACGAAGCTTCCTTTGATTTCACACTTTTTCTTTCACTCTATTTTTGAATCTTGGATTTTTTCAAATGATGCTCTATTTTTCCGATTTTTTTCTTTTTTTCTCTTGATGTGAATATCTCTCTATTTGTATATCTTTGATTTGAAAATAGCTTCTCTATTTATAGATTCTGCAAAAATATAGCCATTAGAAACAAAGAAATATAGCCGTTTAAGAAAAATCTTACCGTTGGAGCTGAGTTGGCATCCAGAAAAATTACGCCCAGATTTGTTGGAGTCGACTCCTGCTTTCCGCGAGTCGGCTCGAGGACGCGATACCAAAAATAGAAATACTCAGAAAGTCAAAGGGTCGACTCACCGAAAATAAGGTGTCGACTCCTGACAGTCGGGGGTCGACTCATGAAAAGTTAGGGGTCGACTCGCGAAGTGCTCAGAAAAATACTCCTCTGGTATCTGAGCGGAGTCGACTCACACAGTCATGGAGTCGGCTCGACAGAATCGGGGGTCGACTCATGAAATCATAGGGGTCGACTCGTGAAATTCAGGAATCTCTGTATTCTGAGTGGAGTCGACTCTGAAACTCTAGAGTCGGCTCCGGAACGTATCAAAAATCAGAGTAATTTCTGATTGACTTGAAATTCGTTCCAGATTTATTTTAAATCAATTTTTTGACTTGAATACAATAAAATTGTCATTAGGAATCAATTCAAGAAATGTTCCAAAAACTCATTGATTGAAATATGAAGTATAAAAATTCCTTTTTGAAAGCTTAAACATTGAGCTTGAAGTTACTTTCAAATTGATTAATGTCATACTTAACATACTCATTGATTGTTCTAAATAAATTCATTGCTTATGTAAATAAACTCATTGCTTCTTTTAATATACTCATGGCTTTTGGTAATCATCAAAATCAATAAGATTGGGCAACAATCTCTCAACAATCTCCCCAACAATTCTCCTTAAGAAGGCCATTCAGCGGAGGTGACGGGTGAGCTTATGGACAGTACTAACCAGGGGTCCATTGATTTAGTGATGTCAGGGGACCGGGGGGGCCCTCCTAAATGAATATTTTGATTTGGAATATGAGAGGAGCCCAGAAACCGTCGTTTCACTCCTCTTTTGGGAGGCTTATGCTGCTCCACAGTTTTGAGATCTGTATTTTGTTAGAAACTTGCCTGTCAAGGACTAGTTTGGCTAGTCTTAGGAGGCAGATTTCTAAAACTTGGTTCTCTTATGCTATAGAGTCTGTTGGATTGTCAGGTGGTATCTTAGCTTTATGGAAGAGTGCTGACATTAGAGTGGATGCTTTTCACTGTTGCTTCCAGCAGGTTGCGCTTGTCATATCTGAGGGAATGCCGGTCCCTTGGCTTCTCTCGGGTGTGTATGCTAGCACAGACTTTCAGGAGCGTCGTGTGCTCTGGGACAAGATTCGGTCTTTGATTGCCCAAGGAGTTACCTCTCTGGTTGCTGGCGACTTCAATTGTATTGTTGGAGCTAATGAGAAGAAAGGTAGGAAGCAGTTTGTTGACTCCCCTAGAGTTTCGGAGTTCAGGGCCTTCATAGCCTCTGCCAATTTACTAGACCTGGGGTTCCAGGGGTCCTAATTTACTTGGTGCAATAACCGGTTGGGATCCGCTAGAGTTTGGGAACGCCTGGATAGAGTTATGGCCACCACTAACTGGCTTCGGTATCATCCATCTACCACTGTTACTCACTTATCCAGGATTGCCTCAGATCACTGTCCCATCCTCATCTCCACTGATATGGCTGCCCAGTAGAGGAGACCCTTTAAGTTTGAGAAATTCTGGACCTCTTACTCTGGTGTCGGGACCTTGATCGCTCAGGTGTAACGTATTCCTGTTAGAGGGAGTCCTACTTATAGATTATCCAGACGCTTGGAGCTTGTGAGACGTAGTCTTTCTAATTGGAACAGGGTGGAGGTTGGCGACATTGTGCGGCAAGTTGAGCAGGTTGAGTCTACTATAGCCTCTCTCCAGGCCAAGGAAGATCAGTTTGGCTATCTTCTTGATTCTGACCTTACTTCTCTCCGTTCCTACCTAGCCCTCCATCACTCCCTCCTTCGACAGCAGGAGATTTTTTGGAGGCAAAGGTCCCGGATTCAATGGGTCAAGGAAGGTGATCAGAACACTAGATTTTTTACCATGCCACTTTAAATCGTCGTTCGGTGAACCGGATCCAGCGAGTTGTTGATGAGGAGGGGACTATCCACGAGGATATCCAGGTTATAAGAGATCATTTTCATCATTTTTTCCAGTCTAGATGGACTGAGCGGACGGGGGATGGCTTCCCTGTTACTCCTGTTCCGACTCCCTTTCAGGTCTCAGGTTCTGAGAATGACCTTCTTACCAGGCCTGTTACCTCGGAGGAGATTAGGATGGCTTTATGGGACCTTGGATCTGATAAGGCCCCGGGGCCTGATGGATTTCCTTCCTTTTTCTTCCGTCACAATTGGGATATTGTGAGCCAGGATGTTGTGGAGGCTATCCAGTTGGTTTTTCTGTCTAAATCTATTCCCTCTGACTGGAACTGGACCTTTGTCACCTTGGTGGCCAAACGTCCAGATGCTTCTATTCCTCAGCACTACCGGCCAATTAGTTTATGACTACTTTATACAAGGTCTACGCTCATCTATTGGTATCTCGGCTGAGGCTGGTGATTCCTGCCTTATTTCTCCTGAGCAAGGGGCTTTCCTCAGAGGTCATTATATCTCTGATAATGTATTGCTAGCTCAAGAGTTCATGCATGACCTTCATCATGCCCCTTCTCGTCAGTGTCTTATGGCAGTGAAGATGGACATGGAGAGAGCTTATGATAGACCGAGCTGGGATTTTCTCTATCGCACTCTTCAAGAGTTTGGGTTTGCTGATCTCTTTATTGCCTGGATTAGGGCTTGTGTTCACCGGCCGTCCTTCTCTATTATTGTTAATGGAGGCCAGACGGAGTTCTTTCACTTTACTGTTGGTCTGAGGCAGGGTTGTCCTTTATCTCCGTTCCTATTCATTTTATCTGCTGATGCGTTATCTCAGGCTCTCTCTCTAGCTCAGCAGGATCTCTCCTTTGCTCCTTATAGTGGGGGGCCTAATGGGCCCTTGCTCTCTCATCTCCTTTTTGCTGATGATTGTATCCTTTTGGGCAGGGCTACTACCTTCAATGCTTCTATTTTTGCCACAGTTATTCAGTCTTATTGTCGGGCTTCTGGTCAGAAAGTAAACTTGAGTAAATCCTTGATTTGCTTCAGTCCGAAAACCAATCTTGCTGTCAGGGATTCTATTATGCAAATCTTGGATATCTCTGTGCAGCCTGACCGTCTTTCCTATTTGGGGATTACCATCACTGGGAGGTGGCCGCGTAATACTGATTTCAGTGATCTTGAGCGCCGTGTCCAAGACCGATTGGATGGTTTGCAGGTCACTGGATTATCTATGATGGCCATGCTCACCCTTATCCGGTCTGTGCTTACTTCTCTCCCGATCTACATTTTATCGAATGCTATTGTTTCAGTATCTTCTCTAAGGAGGTTGGAGAGATATATTTGGGACTTCCTCTGTGAATCCATGCAGGCTAGTTATGGTATCCATCTTATGGCTTGGGACACTGTTTGTATGCCGATTTCGGAAGGAGGGCTTGGGATCCACTCTCTCATAGTCAGGAGGGAGGCTTTGATTGCTAGACATGCTTCATGGTTTCTGCTTGATCCGCACTGCTTGTGGAGTTCATTTATGCGTTCCAAATATGGTGACTGGACCCCTTCTTCTTATCCTCAGTCTACTCGGGGATACTCTTTCTTCTGAAAAGAGGTCTGTCGTCATGGCCCGGCCATTCTGTCTAACATCTCGTGGATGATTGGTGACGGTGCCTTTGTTGATGTTGTCTCTGATACTTGGATTGCAGATCTTTCCCTTATCCGGTGGCCTACTTTTGTGAGCTCTGATATTCCTAGTGATATGAGAGTTACTGATTTAATTGCTCAAGATCGTCATGTTTGGCATCCTTCTTTGGTATCCTTTCTGTTTGATGACGAGCTCTGTTGGTGTATTCTTTCTATTCCTCTTATTTCTGGTCATATTCCTGACACCACTTTATGAAGGAGATCATATTCGACTCGTGCTCCTATCAGAGATCTTGTGAAGGCTTACAGACCTCAGCCCAGGCTTACTATGGATGTTTCTTGGATATGGAAGCTTCCCATTCACCCTAGAGTTTGCCTTTTTATCTGAAAAATGGCTTGGGAATGCCTCCCTACGTGTTCTCTGCTCTCTAGGAGGGGTATGTTGATCCAGCCTACGTGTCCTCTTTGTGGGCTAGATGATGAGACCATTGATCATGCTATTTTTTGTGCGGCAGAGCGAGATTGATTTGGCAAACCTCGGGGTTCGGTCTCTGGGGTGATGGGGGTGACCCTAGTCGCAACTCTTTTCTGCGAATGATCAGGCTAGACATTCGGAAGGGCATTTGGAAGGTGGGTACCACGATTGCTTACATTGCTTATCAGGTCTGGTTATCTCGGAACCAAATTATTTTCTCTGATGAGGTTGCTTCCCCTCATAGGCTTGTTCAGACTGCTTTGTCCCTTTCTGCGGAATACACCCTTCATCATACAGGTCTTGGTTCTGACGACTTTGGAAGCTCCTGCTGCCTTGGCAGCGGACCAGCAGATGGTCTTTATATCTTGGGAGCCCCCACCCCTAGGATTTATCAAAATCAACTTTGATAAGAGTGTTCATGGTAGAGCTACTGGCTCGGGCTTTGTGATCCATGGGGCGGATGGGTTGATGATAGCTGCGGATGGTTTCGGCCTTCTTAATCTATCGGTTCCTTTAGTGAAGTTGTATGCGGCATGGGCCGGTATATCTTTTGCCATTCGCAGTCTGAGAAGCTGCAAGATGATTATTGAGGGGGACTCCACTACTGTTATTAGTTGGCTCTGTCAGGACTCTGGTGACCAGTGTTCTTCCACACCTCTGCTCTGCGACATTCGGACTATGCTTTGTCAGACTGAGACCATCCGGATCCGATACATCTATCAGAAAACTAACTCAGCGGTCGACTGGGTAGCTGACCAGGTGGCCCATCATTCTGGTCCATGGGTCTAGTCACCGGGTGACCCGTGCTCTCTGATTCTCTCTCAAATTTTGAACTCTGACATATCGGGTTTGACTCATCCCAGAAGGGTATGATCGTCCGCTTGTATAAAAAAAAAGGATTATTGATGGAGTGCAAAAGCGCTTTTCAAAAAATGAAGTCCAAAAGAATTATTAAATTATTTTAATAATTTAAATTTTTGATACCATAATAAAACCATGCTTTGTGCGTGCACGCAATTTCATGCTATGTGCAATTGATAAATTCAGAATATTAATTAAATTATTTAATATCCCATGAAATATAATAATGCATGTCATGTAGTGCCAACATTATTTTTGATATATTTTGCACCTATTATAATACTTTACTATTATTTTACATCATTTATTATTATTATATATTTAAATTATATTATTATATATAATTTACTAATATAATATATTATTAAAAAGTATTACATTTATATTATAATAATATTATATAATTATTATTATAGCATAATTAAAATATAATAATATGATATGATATATTATTTATAGCAATATAATAAGAGGTGGACTTAACTATGTTAAACTTAGATTAGGTCATTAATTTAGGTAGTTAGTTTAAAAGTACCGGTAATAATAACATGTCATTTAATAGATCAAAAAAAATATAATAAAATATTTATTTATATTTTCATTACGCAAGAGAGAGAAGGCATGCAATAAGACATTGCCTCTTTGAGGTTAACTTCACTTAGGCTTTGTTTGGATGTTTGGAGGAAAATGAAAAGAAGAGTAAAAAGAAGAAAATGGATGGAAGAGAAAATGAAGGGTCATTCTTCTTCTCTTATTTGAAAATGATGAAAGAAAAAAGAAAGGTAATATCAATTATCTTGTTTGGATTGTTTGGATAGAGAGGAAAGAAAATAAGGGAAAGAGTTATGTGACAATTATACCCTTTAGAATAAGGAATGAACCATGAGAATGAAAGAATGAAGAATAGAAAATAAAGAAATATTTTGGTCTTTCAAAAAATATATGATTTAAACATTTTTTCTTCCCCAGAACAAATTTACCCTTAAGGAAGAAAGAAGGCAAACTTGCTACTCCCATTTCCTTTCCCCTCTTTCTTTCATCTTTTTCCAAATAAAGTAACTTATGACCTTTCTCCTTCTTTTTCTTTCCCTCCCCTCCATTCCTTTCCATATAAAGAGTCCCTTAGCTTAGAGAAAAAAAACAAAAGATAGATGCATGGCTAATCAAGCATGGGTGAAAAGAAGAAAGGAAGAGAATAACTATGCATCACCACTCTTTTCACATCTCCTTGAGCTATTAATCTAGCACAAAGGAGTAAAAAAATTTGCAATATAAAAGCTTCGATTTTAGCGCAATGGTTATTGTGACCTTTAAGCTCCTCCCTCTGTTTTACTCTCTCTCCTATTTTTTCAATCAATGTTCTCCTATGCACTTTGTTTCTATCTCTTGAGTTCTTCCTTTCCTAATTCCTTTCTCTCTTTTTCTCTCTCTACCCCAATGTTATGCCAATTGAAAAATTACCTTTTCCATATAACACCTGCACTCTTACTTCTTACCGCAGCATGATTTCTATTCATTTGATCTCAACTTTTTGCTTAGCATTCTTTCTTGTTATTTACCCTAATGCACTATGATTAGATTAATACTTTACCTTGATTTTGTTATGTATTTCTATAGCATTAGTGCTTATCTATCGAGATAATGTATTCTAGTGGGCTAACTATTTATTTTTTGTAATTAATGGTTATTTCTTTACTTTTTACTTTTCTTTATAGCGATGTTTAATACTGAGTATTTTTTATTCCTTTTTAGCTTTCCATTATTGCCATTAATATCTTTTACCTTAATAAGATTGTATATGACGCTGTTGAATTATTTAGTAAAAGCATAATTTATTATGATCAACTTTATGTGAAATAAAACGTTTGATATTATTAAATAGTACTTACTTGGCATCTTACATAATAATTCAACGTGAACAACTTTAACTTTGGAAAAAGAAAAGTAAACCCAAAAAATAATTGACATGGAAGAGATGTCATCAAAAGGGCATAATATTTGAACTTGCAAGAAATATTTATTGTGGTTAGTAAAAAAGAAAAATGGTCAACTTAGAAATTCTCGTTGAACATTTGTGTATGTTGTTGTTGGAAAAAAAATTATACCAGGGAGCACTCTTCTAACAAACAAAAATGTGATGATGAAATTGAAGGATCGATTACTGAATTATTAAAGCATATTTTGCAATACTTAAAAATGGCATGTATGCAACTTTGTTGGATGCACATTGTTGAGTTTTACTCTTTGTAGTTTTGTATATGGTTTGATAGACTTAATTTAAATATATTGATCCCTATCAGATATGCGGAAACATGGGACCAATAGATTTATCATGAGAATAAAAATAAATCAAGATCGATAAATACCTCCAGCCATTACTCCACGGTCCAGATGAGGGTAAAGATCTTCCACACCTTACGGTCTATCTTAGCGATGGTATCCCGTTTTATAATTCTTTATGCCTTATCTATCCATCACAAGGGCGCCGCTTTAAACGGATATGGTTGAGGGATTCTTATCTTAATCATGAATTCAAATTTTGAATTTGAATTCACATAATCCCTCGATATCAAAAAATAGGACCACCTTAATCCACCTTAATCGTATCTAATCGATACACTTAATGGAGAAAAACCAATATTCTCCCACTTGGTCCGTATATTCTATTACTATAGTAAGAAACAGAATACATGAATCATGGCAATAGGTCCTCTTAAAATTGAGTATTATTTACCATGTATCACAATGTATTATATTTTCCAAACATAAACCCATATAACTTAATGAATAAACCCATGTTTATTATAGGTCCAACTTAATGATGCTTATCATAAATAAATATGCACTAAATAACTGAATGTGAAAAAATATCACAACCATAAAAGAGTTTCATTGTACAAGTAGTTATCCATGCAACTAAATTATATCATGGGACCAACTCCCATTCATACCACATGATCCTTAAAATTCTTAATTGGCATGCCTTTAGTCAAGGATCAGCTATCATTAATTCAGTGCTAACATATTCTATGACCACTTTGTTTTCTTTAATATGTTCTCTTATGGCTAAATACTTAATGTCGATGTGTTTACTTCGACTACAACTCTTGTAGTTTTTAGCCAAAAAAATATAGCAACTGAATTATCATAGTACAATTTAATTGGCCTAGCAATAGAATCAACAATTCTAAGCCATGAGATGAAACTCTTCAATTATACACTGTGCGATATAGCCTCAAAACAAGCTTACATAATAGAAGTAGCAGTCAGCTATGTACCTCATGACCTTTTAGCAGCTCTCAAGTGGTCTAAATCTGGATTACTCTGATATCTCCCCAACATCCCAACTGCAAATGCTATGTCAGGCCTTGTACAGACTTGAACATACATCAAGCTACCAATAGCTGAAGCATATGGAGTGTTCTTCATTTCCTTCCTCTCAAAGTCATTCCTTGGGCACTGATTCAAATTGAATCTGTCACCCTTGACTATGGAAGCTATACTCGTTGAACAATTTTTTATCCGAAATCTCTCTAAAATTTTGTTGATATAGGTTTCTTGAGATAGACCTAAAACACATCGAAGTATGTCTCCCTGAATTTTAATGCCAATGACATAAGAGGCATCACCCATATCTTTTATGTCAAAATTCTCAGAGAGAAATTATTTCACCTCATGTAACATACCTTTATCATTGGTTGTAAGTAAAATATCGTCTACATATAGGATCAGAAAATAAATTTTGCTCCCACTGACCTTCTGGTATATACATTAATCCATGATATTATCTACAAATCCAAATGAAGAAATCACATCATGGAATTTTAAGTACCATTGTCGAGAGGCTTGTTTCAATTCATATATAGATCTCTTAAGCTTGCATACTAATTGCTCATTATCACTAGAGGAAAAACCTTCTGGTTGTTTCATATAAACCTCTTCCTCTATATCTCCATTGAGAAATGTAGTTTTCACATCCATTTATTGCAACTCTAAATCAAAATGTGCAACAAGTGCCATGATAATGCGGAAGGAATCTTTCTTAGATACAAGAGAAAATGTCTCCTTGTAATCAATTTCCTTCCTTTGAGTGAATCCCTTAGCAACGAGTCTTGCCTTATATCGCTCAATGTTGCCTAACGAGTCTTTCTTGGTCTTAAAGACCCATTTACAGCCAACGACTTTTGCTCCATCAGGTAACTCAACAAGATCCGAGACTCTATTAACTGCCATAGAATTCATCTCTTCTTTCATAGCATCATACCATAACTTGGATTCTTTACAATTCATGGCTTGTGAAAACGTTTCAGGATCATTTTCAGCTCCAATGTTATAGTACGACTCTTGAAGATACACAATATAGTCACTAAAAATTGCTGATTTCTTTTCTCTTGTAGATCTTCTTAATGTTGTAACAACCTCCTCTGGAGGAGTTGATTGTTCAACTATCTATGGTAACTCATGAGAGACTGGATCTACTAGTTCATTATCAGTAAATTATGGAATTCCAACGACTGGTTGTATAATGCCCGTTTGATTTTGAGAGGCACTATGAACGATAATCAGTCTGTCACTTGAAGTGGAAGGTTGAGCATCAAATATTCTCCTTCAGGAATCATGCTCTGCAATTGATCACTCCCACTGATTAAGTCATTCTCAAGAAATTTGGCATTTCTTGATTCCACAATCCTAGTTATGTGAGATGGAGAGTAAAATCTATATCCCTTGGACCTCTCGGCATATCCAACAAAATACCCGCTAATGGTCCTAGGGTCTAGCTTTTTCTCTTGTGGATTGTATACTCTCACTTCACATGGGCATCCCCATACGCGTACATGTCGCAAACTTGGTTTCCAACCTTTAAATAACTCAAATGGTATTTTAGAAACAGCCTTGGTTGGAACCCAATTTAATATGTACACAGCTGTTTTGAGAGCTTCTGTCCACAAGGACTTAGGTAGTTTGGAGCAGCCAATCATGCTCCTCACCATGTCCATCAATGTTCGGTTCCTTCTTTCTACTACATCATTTTGATCAGGTGAGCCAGGTAAACTGTATTGGGCAACAATCCCATGTTCTTGAAGGAACTTCGCAAATGGACCAGGCATTTGTCCATCTTCTATGTATCTCCCATAATACTCACCTCCTCTATTAGATCTCACAATTTTGATTTGTTTTCCACATTGCGTCTCTACTTCTACCTTGAACACCTTAAATGCATCTAATGCTTCGTTCTTATTATGAAGCAAGTAGAGATACATAAATCGTGAGTAGTCATCAATGAAGCAGATAAAGTATTTTGGACCATGAAAATCCTTATCCGGACAATAAATGTCGTGTGTATGATCTCTAATAGGTTTGAACTCCTCTTGGCACCTTTCTTTGACTTATTGGTCTGCTTGCCCTTAATGCAGTCCACACAAGTATCAAAGTCAGTGAAGTCCAAAGTATTGAGTACTCCTTCATTCACTAACCTCTTGATTCTATTTATGGAGATATGTCCTAATCTCCGATGCCACAACATAGAAGAGTTATCATTTACAACACATCTTTTCATGCCAGCCCTAACATGCATCACATCATGAGTGGTATTATTTTGCAAATTAATATAGAAAAGACCATGAGACAAAGTACCATTCCCAATAAGTTTAGATATATAATATAAACTGGAAGAAGTATCTGAAAAGTTGAAGGAATAACCCAAAGGTACAAGTCTTGAAACTGAACTTAAATTCCTAGAAAAACTAGGTACATAAAAGGTCCTTTCCAAATTTAAAATAAAACCACTACTAAGAACTAAAGTGCATGTCCCTATAGCTTCCACATGTGAGCGTATCTTGTTTCCTTAAGAGATATGCAGCTCACTTCCTATTGGCTTCCTTAGGTTTTGCATACCCTGCAAAGTATTGCAAATGTGGATTGTAGAACCAGAATCAATCCACCATGTGTTATAAATAACATTAGCCATATTAGATTCATAACAGACAAGTGAGATTGTTTTACTTTTCTTTTCAAGCCAAGTCTTGAACTTGATGCAATCCTTCTTCATGTGTCCCTTCTTCTTACAGAATAAACACTTGAATTCCTTCTTAATGTCAGATTGGGATGGTATTTTACTTTTACCCTTTTTTTCTTGGCTCATG
This sequence comes from Calamus simplicifolius, assembly GCA_900491605.1. NCBI lineage: Eukaryota > Viridiplantae > Streptophyta > Magnoliopsida > Arecales > Arecaceae > Calamus > Calamus simplicifolius. Next base: position 121,922 of record UESW01002438.1, read on the forward strand.
CCGATCCTTTCCATTTGTAGTCAGCATTGCACTCTCATCCAATTCCATCAACAGTCTACCCTCTTCTTGAATACATATGGCCAAAAGTTCATTGATTGACCATTTTTCTTATGTGTGTTATAAGATATCTTAAATGGTCCATACTGCTGTGGAAGGGTATTTAAAATATAGTGCACCAAAAAGGACTCAGACATTTCAACCTCAAGAGTCTTCAGTTGAGTTGCAATGTCCCTCATTTGCATAATGTGCTCACGCACACCTCTCACTCCAGTGAGCCTCAGGGATGACAACTTCAATATTAGGGTATTGGCAAGAGCTTTGTCTGAAGTACTGAATTGCTCATCAATGGCCTTTAGTAGCTTCCTGATATTCTCATGCTTATCGACTGAACCACGTATACCAACAGAGATATTTTTTTCTTTATGAACATTGTACTCAAGCGATTAGATCGCTCCCAACGTTCATAAATCGCAATCTCACTAGGAGTGCTGGTCTAAATTACTAAAGGTGGCTCATCCTTCCTTATAGCATAATCAATGTCCATCCAGCCCAGATGAAGGAGAATTCTCTCCTTCCAAACTTGATAGTTATCACCCCTCAATTCAGGTATGTCACATTTTATATCAGAGAAATTTATGTTGCATAACTGCAAAATTTAAACATACATGCTTATTATCAAAAATTAAGGCTAATAAAATGCTTTACCAATGTAAATTATGCATTTAGAAAATAGTGAATATACTGACATAAAACTTGTATGTGAGCTAAAGCTTTAATTCAATTAGATTCACTTGAGTCTATATGATAAAACTATCAAATTATGTTCCTTCTTTCTAATTCCTGTAGGTAGATTAGAAAAATATAATTTGATATTTTATCTTAATTAATTATTTAAATACAAAATAGTGAATCTACTGACATAAAACTTTCATGTGGGCTAAAGTTTTAATTCAATTAGATTCACTTAAGTGTATGATAAAACTATCAAATTATGTTCCTTCTTTCTAATTCCTATGGGTAGATTAGAAAATTATAATTTAACATTTTATCCTAATTAATTATATAAATATAACAAAATTTTCTATGGGATAAATTTTATTATATTCATATAATTAATTACAATTAATATCTATTATTTATGTAATTTATTAACTTTATTATACAATTTTATAATTAAGGATGTTGTGGTTATTCCTCAATTATTCAATTGTATTTATCACTTAGACATTATTTAAATTTTATGCTCAATTATGTCACTTGAAATGCATGCATAATTAACAAAATTTATACACATAAATTCTAAATATAATTGAACTTAAATAGACAAGGCCAATGCCCAACCTCGATGGACGAGCCAAAGCCCGTCATCCTCACCCAATTCCAATAGTTTAATTTAACCATTTTTTTTCTTAATCACCTCAAAAATTTTGGATCAGATGTGCCCAGACTGCTGCAATCTAGCCTGCTACAGTTCAGAATGGGCGCACGGCCCAGCTTTATAACTGGCTCAGGCTGCTGGGCCAACTGGCTGCTGACCCAGGCGGCTGGGCCAGCCAGGCATTGGGCCAGCGTCGGCTGGGCCCAGCACTCCAGTGCCTGGCGCTGGCTGGCAGACAGCGCTTGAGCGCTGGCCTCCTTTTATATATATATATTATTCTGTATGGCCACCACATTTTTTTTTCTTAAGAGGCATCTTTCATTTGTCCTCATCCCGTGCACATATCCGAAGCAAGAAAACCCACGCTTCCTCCTCTTATGGTGATTTGATCGTGAGATATTTGGATTTATCTTTTATTTAAACTATATCCAAAAAGGGTGAGAGAACAGATAGGTACATGTTTCATGGCATAGATCTTACTGATGCATCTCTTAAATAAAACTAAATAAAATAAACTGAATATTAAGAGTTTATCAGATCTAATGCCCTTTCAAATAATTCTTGATGACCTATTAACTCTCTTGGTATGCAGGTAGTTGGGTCAAACGCACCAAGGTACTACAGTAGCCTCTCTTATTGGTACATTCCTAATATCCCTACCGTATGCCCATTGGGTGAAATAATCTAGGGTACTACCAGTAGCCTCCCCTTTGGATTATCCCTAAACGAAAGAAATAGAGATCAAGAACTCCTTGCCCCTCTTTATCAAATAAATGATATAAAGATTTTTTCACAGGAATTTTATCATATTCGTATATTAATGGAAACAATCGTAATAATCAAGGCAGAGGTATTTTTATACGCTCTGATACCAAATGATAGACTTAATTTAAATATATTGATCCCTATTAGATATGCGTAAACATGGGACCAATATATTTATCATGAGAATAAAAATAAATCAATATCGATAAATACCTCTAGCCATTGCTCCACGGTAGGATAAAGATCTTTCACACCTTACGGTCTCTCTCGGCGATGGTATAAACTTTCTCGATAAGACCAGGGGACCTTCCCGTTTTATAATTCTTTATGCCTTATCTATTCATCACAGAGGGTGCCGTTTTAAACGGATATGATTGAGGGATTCTTATCTTAATCATGAATTTAAATTTTGAATTTGAATTCACATAATCCCTCGATATCAGAATATAGGACCACCTTAATCCATCTTAATCGTATCTAACCGATACACTTAATGAGAAAAACCAACATGGTTATCACGTTATCTTTTGAAAAAGAAAGCAATACTAGAGATCTTTGATCCATCATATTTTAAGCTGAGTCATCTGTTTACAGTTGATACAAGCACCCTATCCTTCATGCTTTTATCTTCTGCTTGTTTTAAAGGTATTATGGTAGTACCTATACAGTATGGCTTTATATTTGTTAGTAAAAAATATAGCATACAATAATAAAAACCAATTTTTCCACGCTAAATCAAGAAAACTAAACACCAGATACAATGAAGTCAAGTAAAATAAGAGAGCAATACTAGAGATATTTAATGCATCATATTTTAAGTTGAGTCATCTGTTTACAGTTGATACAAGCATCCTATCCTTCATGCTTTTGTCTTCTCTTTGTTTTAAAGGTATTATGGTAGTACCTATACAGTACGGCTTCATATTTGCTAGTCAAAAATATAGCATACAATAGTGAAAACCAACTCTTCCACAATAAAATCAAGTAAAACTAAATACCAGATATAATGAAGTCAAGTAAGAGAAGCGACTAAAAGGAAACATCAAACACTAAGCACTAATCTGGCTAGAGTAAACACTAACTAGAAATGGAATAAATAGAGAGGAGTCATTAAGTCTCCTCGTTTTGTAGGTGACAGTAAACACTGATAGGACTAAAATAAACATTTACGATCTTTAATAAATAGAAACCCAATATGATTAACGCTTGGACCGAAAAGGATAAACAGTAATATTGCAAAAACAAATAGTAATGGATTAGTGCAACTGAAATTGTGATCAAGTAAACAATGATAAAAATTGATAAGAGAAAAGATAAGAGGGAATAAATAGAAAATGTCTAATAATAAACACTAATCTAATTTTGTATGTGATGAAAAATATTAATGAGGTTAAAACTAATCCTAATAACTTTATGGTAAATAGAAACACTGTCGTGATAATCTGATAGGATTAGCATAAACATTATAGAATCAAACAATAAAGGATCGATGATATGTGATAACCATGACAGAGTAAATAATAAGAAAATTGATAAGAGGAAGGTAGGGTGGAATAAACAAAAAATGTCTAACAATACTTACTGACACAATTATAGCTAGTAAATACAAACTGGAGCCGAGGAGTTCTCTTTGTCTTTCCAATCTGCAAGTGGTAGTAAATACTAATGAAGCTAAAATTGTTAACACTAACAGTTTTATGGTAACAAAACAATGCCATGATAAACACCTACTTTAAAAGATAAGCAATAATACTATAAGAATAAATAGTAAAGTTATTTGACATAATTACCCTTCACTGTCCTTTCTCATAAGTTTCTATCACAAAAATCATACTTGTCTCCTTATATGCTGTTTGAGTATCAAAATTCATTTGCTTATTTTGTAAGGCCCCCTTTGACTAACATGATTTTAATAAGTGAAAAATAAGCAAACTAATGTTCAATAATGACATGCCAATTTAATAATAGACTCGATTTTATATACGGACAACTAAATGAAATCGTAACAAAACATTGCATTACTTGATCAAATTTCAAATACTAAATGAGCTAGATGCTTCTCCATAATAAATAGTAAGTGACAATATATACAATCTCATCTAGTTGGGACATGATCAAGTAATGAAGCATTTCGCTATTATCTTGTCTAATTGCCCAAATAGAACCTATTTCTATAGTTAAAATGGTGTGTGATTGTTGAACATTGGTTTGCTTATTTTTTCACTTACCAATAAAATCATATTAGCCAAAGGGAGAATCTTATATGGTAAGCAGGTGAATTTTGACACTCAAAAAAACATAAAATGAGTTTAAGTGTGATTCTCTGTGATAAAAAATTATGAGAAAAGATAGTGTAGGATAACTATGCTAGATAACTTTATTATTTATTTATACAACATTATTACTTATTCTTTTGAAGTAGGCATTTGTTACAGGAGTATTTATATTTAGTATAAAACTAGTAGTATTTATTTTAGATCCATCAATATTTTTTGCCACTTGCAAACCAAAAAGGCAAAGAGAAAAGCTCTCTATTTATCCTAACCCTAGTTAGTATTTACTATAATTGGGTTAGTATTTATTATTTATTTCTATAACATTATTGTTTATTGTATCCTAAGGCTATTAGTATTTACTGTATCGTAACACTTGTAAATTGGAGAGGCAAAGAGGACTCCTTATCTACATACGGAGGTTAATGCTTGTTGTTTGATGTTTTCTTTGTTTATTTTCTCTTTACCTTTTCTCTTACTAATATTTGTTGTTGTTTACTCCATTACAACCATAGCTGCACCAATGCATCACCAAATTTTTAGCCACATATTATTGTTTATCACTATCTGGAAACTAAAGAGGACTCCTTTTACTATCCTGGTCCTAGTTAGTGTTTATTTTAGCCAAATTAGCATTTATAATTTTTTAGTCCCTGGCTTCTTAGTATCTAGCATTTATTTTTATTCAACTTCTTTGCGGCGACTGTAATGCTTCAAGTATATTTGTCGATCCAATTACTTCATTAGTGAACTTAAATCATTTAGCAAAAATTTAAGTAAAATTAATAAATACAAGTAAACTTGAATCATAAGTACATAACACTTTCTTTTCTTGTCATATGAAATTATTTGGCATGTTATAATTTTTTATCTTAAATGCGATGCCTTTATTGCACGCTATAAGCTAGCTAAAATTTATTCTCAAGCCGGATCGTTGGTGCTAAAAGGTGACTTACGCCATAAAATTCTACCATCATTTCATTGGTAGTCCCTTTCTTAGGTCCATCAACTTTCGTATACTCGGATCGGCTTTGATGTCATTTGTAATGTTCAAGCTTTCCGGCTAGTCCAATTAACTTGCTAAACCATGTAGTTTAAAAACTGAGCTATAAGCACATAATGATTTTTTTTATTCAATATAAGATTAAATTTGAGGTACCATGTTGTGCCTCTACACCTATCATTATGCTCATGGATGAAGTCAAAGCTCTCTTGAAATGCTCAGCCTCCTGCGTGCCTTCTAACGCAAAACGAGACTCAAACTTCACACCAGTCTTAGTTGTATAGGCTCATTCGTTTTGATGTTGCATTAAATTTAGACACTTCTAGATATTAGGATGTTCCCTATCTGTCTCTTGAGGAGCTATCAAGACTTCTAAAAGTCACTGCTATCCTTTGATTCTAGTTCCTCGCATGCCAGAATAGAATCCATAGCTTCATGAACATTTTTGCCACTGTATCCAAATTCTTCCTCAACAGCTATTTATTAGCTTACTACTTAAACAAGTCATCATCCTCTCATCTATCTATCTCTTGCAGATCACTCAATCATCCACCTTGTCGATCTCTTTTAGATCACTTAATGCCATACTGGCCTCATTCCTAGGGTGACTACCTTCGTCACTATTATCGCCATTTACTTCAGCAAGCCTCTTCCCATGTCTCATGTACACCAGTTACTTCGACATTGTCATTTATACCCATTGCTTCAACTTGTCTGCTAGCATTCTCAGTTGGACACACCTGAACAATTACATTAACGATGTCATCGTTGGAAGTCTGGCAAACATCCTTGAAATCCAATCCATTCCTATGCACTTGTCCTTTGAGCACCCACATCTATAACCTTTGGTCATTCAGCTTCTCCACCATCACTGACAACCTCTACTCTTTCAATCTCTCCACCACCATCAACATCTGCTACCTTTGTCTCTCCATCATTAGCATCCACTATTGCACCGTAACAATTCAGATCCATTGCCTCAACCTAGGCAAGATGATGATCATCATCCTTTGGTTTTGGTTATGTGGATGGAAGAGTTAGTAGACAATCTTGGCAAGCCATTACTTCCAATACATTATGCATATATCTATACAGCGTCTCTTCCCTGGATAGATTTCAGCATGTCAAGCACATCTCAGTCCAATGTTCAGTGGTTCAATCCATCTTCAAAATTCGTCTCTAGGATGAGATAGCGTAGCTAAGAACAATTCATATAATCTAATTTATCGTTAGAGTTTCAATTTCTATCAAGGAAATCTTATCATCTGGTTCTCAATAATTATATATATCCCACTGGAGTGCATGGATGGCCTGAGCTACATTAATAACCCACCATGGTGCAATTCAATTATATTAAATCAATATACATTCCTGCAATATTGACACCAAAAGGCATGCTTTCTTAATGAAAATATGGACAACACTAGGTTTCACAAATGACACAAAAGTTATAACAGCAACAGTAACATGTTTAACAGGCGAGGGACTACACCAACGAAGGGAACAAGTTTAGGATAAAAAACCTTGATTATCGTTAAACTATAGCCACTACTGCTACACAATGTCTTATAGTATGGAGATAACCAATGATTCCAAGGGAATAGAAAGTTTAAATGAGACCATTGTTACACTTTGTCTCAAAGGTTTCAGGCAACTGTTGATTCGAAGAAAAAATACTCCTAATTTTTTTTATTAGAAAAAAATAAGATTAAGTCCCTAGAATTATAGAAACAATCATAAAAGGAACAACACCATGCAAGCTTGAACCAACGCATTTAATTAACTCTAGCATAGAATAAGCAAATTCGATAGCAATTTCATAGACTAGTCTTCATTTATCAACAACAAATGGGTAAAAAAAGGAGGATTTGATCTAAGACACTAGTTTACTTTGCAATAGATGGATTAGAGGCTAAGGATATTATGGAAGAATGGCTTGAGCAAGTGCAAAATTGGATCTGGATGTTCTCCAAGTTTAATTCACTTTGATTTTTCCTTCAATTAAGCAAGGTTTTTCTGTGGCAGACTTGGTCTTAAATTAGGTGTTGCCCTTATACCATTTCCAAATAACCATCCTTAAGCCCCTTCGGATGATAGCCAGGGGCGTTTTGGGCATTTGAAGAACTACATTAAAGGCATTAAGGGTTGAGAGACAGCTGCGTTGCATTGCATCATGTAACCTAAGATAAGGGATTGGAAATTTTATAATGGGGAGGATTCATGTATGACATGGGCAAATTTGAGGGCGTTTACTCGTCTCTTCTTCGAGTAAGAGAAAGAAAAAGATCCAATTGGCTTGGATGAATGCCTATAATTTCTAATCGGAAATGATAAATGTAATGCAAATCATATCATCTTAAAACTTTTCAGGATTTTCACTGCCAAATTGTCTACTCAAGAAGAAAGATAATGAGAAAATCTAGGCTATTAGGAAGCTAGCATAAACTACAAATGAGATCAGGTGAAAGAAAGAAAGTTCATTATTTATTTGATGGAGTCCATACAACTATTACTATATATCTCATATCTTCACATGTTTTGCTGGGACAAATGTCTTAACCTTGGCTAGCTACTTGTCTTTATTAGCTCATCTTTGTGATAGTCATTGCTTCTCTGCAATATAAATACATTTTTACTAATATTCAATTCCAGATACCTGTTTAACTACCAGATATATATAATGCTACTCTAAGATGATAACTCTCATCATATTGTTCAAAAACCACTTTGGGTTAATAATTCTCACCCTTGGTTTGCAACCAAGATTAACTTGCATTCTTATAAACTCTGCACCCAACTTGTGTTGTTTCCTAATTCCCATTCAGTCTATACCTAGTATCAACTTGTACTAGGCATATTGTCTGATGTTAACATTATGCTTGGCTACCCTTAGCATTCGATCTAAGCTCAGTCTATTATTCGGCACTTAGATGTTTGGTTTGCACTTTCAACTCCCCATCAATTAGTCTTTTTTGGTTGAAATCCTTTGTAAAGGCACCATTCTAAGACCAATAGCATGTCATCTCAAGATTCATATCCAAATCCGCCCTATGGTGCCAATAATTGGCTTGAATGTGCGTAAAGAGGATTAAAAAATGTTTTACTTGAAAAAGAAAAGGAGAGAGGTAATGAAATAGCAGTTGAAAGGGCACTTGGATGCATACAGGGCTGATGATACATTTATTATAAACTTTTGGGATAAAAGAGAAAAAAAAAAAACTATAAGATACATGCTAATATAAGTGTTTTATTATTTTGTTGAAAATGTTTGCCTCAAAAGATAAATGCTAGGGCTGTAATTGAGCCGAGCTGGGCCAAGTTTTCAGTGCTCAAGCTTGTTTGAATTTGAAAAATCTGTTCGAGCTCAGCTCAAGCTCGCTCATTTAGTATGATTAGAAAGCTCGACAAGCTCAACTCAAAAAAAAGTTTATTTCAAGCTCAAGTTTGAATTGAGCTCGTTTCAAACTCGACTCGAATTAAGCTCGTTCCAAGTTCGGCTTAAAAAAAATAAAAAATAAAAAGCTCATTTAAAGCTCGGCTTGAGAAAAAAAAAAAGCTTAATTCTTAATTAATTTTTTATCAAAAATCAAATAAAAAAATTTCTAAAGTCATCCATAAAAATATTAGTCCAACAAGATATAAAGTAATCGAGGTAGAGAAGATGAAATGACATCTTGTTCACGAGCTCCTGATTGAGCCAACTTGCGAGCTCCTAATCGAGCCGTCTCACGAGCCCTTAATCGTGCTATTTCATGAGCGCCTAATCGAATTTGCTCCCGATATCTGTGTGCTCATATTTGGCTCATTTATCAAATAAGCTCTAAAATGAAGCTCAATCTTGGCTCGTTTACATGACGAGCCAAACACGAACAAGCTTTTATCGAGTTGAGCCTCAAGTAGCTCGTGAGCGACTCAGCTCAATTACAGCCCTAATAGATGCTGCTGGTTAGGTAGGGCTTAGTCAATATTGCTGAAAAATCCTTAAGTTCACTTAGTAGATGGTCTAATAGACCAGATCATTCAATGTCTACATAATTCCATCTCGCCAAGACTAAAGTTTGCCAAAAACTTTGAAAAAAAATCTACAGCATTGCCTTTTTCCCCTATATCTATATTTTTCATTTTATTGTCTAAACCCTTCGTAGGTACCCCATTGCTGCTCATTTGCTTCTTCTCTATTTAAGTTTCAGCTATTCAGATGTTTAAATCTTGCAAAAGTGATAAGAATAAACCACAGACATCACTGGCAGAAGAGTTGTTTTGGCCACCAAAGCAACTTCTACCCCTTTATTTTGTTAAAAAAAAAAAGGGGAAAGAAACAAAAAAAATATTGGCCTATGCACAAGGTTGTGGTGATAATTACAGATGAGTGGAAAGATATCATACAAGTCTAGCTGAGAAGTTGCTTTGTATAAAAAAGTCATCCTTGTATGCTCCACTGCCATATGTACAGGAGTTCACCCTTCTTGTATGAAAGATATGAATCACATCAGCGGAAAAAATTGAATGAAAAAGTCTTTCTGCATCATGCATATTGCAGAAGCGCGTGTATCATGCATGTTGCAGAAGCACGCGCATCATGTGTATAGTACAAAAATAATAAAAATGTTTTTGAATATGCACGATCAACCAGTTCACGTAATGCATGCATCTTGTACCACGCGCGATGTATAAAAACCTTTTCATATTGAATTCATACCTCAAGCACTTTTGTGCAATACCTCACAAACCTGTACTTCATGAGACAATGTAAATACTATTATAAGGTAACTAATATTGGAAATTATTTAAGTAATTTAAAATTTTAAATATCTAATTAAATATAAATCTTAGCATAATCTAATGAGATACTTAAATGAATGAAGTTTAAAGTTTTACCTCTCATTTATCTTTCCAAGTGTTCGAATGCATCTCTCACATGGTATTGTGGGGGCCTTTTTTATCTCCATCTCTTCCCACAAAGCATAATAGGTTCGATGTATTGTTACGAAAGGTTCCATATGAGCCACTTACAAAATAATAAAGGTAAATAAGAAATATAAGTCTTACAGATATACAACAATTATGATAAGATTAATATGACGGAGAGATATAACTTAATACATCTTATTAGATGGATTATATCTAAGAGAAAATATTTGATGATTGGCGGATGAGATGAATGAATGCATCTAATTAAAAGATGTCTAAAGATCTTAGGGACAATTCTTGATGATTGGATGGATAAGATATGGAAGCATTTAATTAAAAAATACCTAAATATCCATTCATACACATCTCTTAACATATATAAACAGGGTTCATGTCATATGTCCAAGAAATCAGAAATAAAATATCATAAAATAGATAAAAGAGAGAAGAGAGTGCAATTATGATCAAGTGAATCATGCACTTTTAAGTATTTAAGAAGAGCATTAAGCTCATGTAAAAATAAATTATTTTGCTGATAGCCATTGCATTTGAATTAGATTAGTTCATGTCCATTTTAATTCTACAATTGTTTGTTTACATTCGGACAAAACAAAATTCATTTTAAAAGAAGCACCGATCATAATGTGCTTCCATTCAGATAATATTATTTTTAAGCATCGTACATACATAGTGTGCTAGATAATAGAGTTTTTATTTATTTATTTATTTTAAAAGTATGCAGAAAATTTCTGAAAGAAAGAGGTCCCCTTTTAATGACATCTTCGAGACATGACAGGAAATTACCTATAAAGATCCCAAATCCTCCGGCAATGCGTTCATGCCATGCATGGTTGGGCCCATAGCACGACCTTTTCTTTATATATATATATATATATTTTTTTAAAAAACTATGTTTTACTGACATCCAGTGTGCTCTGGTTTGGAGATGGAAATTAAGAAGATAATAATGACCGAAACATTAAGATATCTCTTCATCCTTGGTCTTTCTCTTTCCATAAAGGGAGTCCAGCAAGCTATCGTTAGAAGCAAGTTCCAGCTTCCTCCCAAAAGGTCAGCACAAAATTCACGCTCATGGAATCACATGCCCACCAAGAAGAGTAGCGAGCATGTCAAAAGACTCGACTAAAATCTAAAACACCCCAGACTACAAAAAAAGATCCATTCAACCAATATCTTCAAGAGCGACAAGGGGCAGACATGGTAAACAAGTTCATCATTAGAACTGGTAAAAGGCATGATGCCAATTCTTTTTAAAAAACAGAACCTAGAAATATATTTCTTTGATGAACTTCGGATGCTTCAAAGAAGAGCGCTTTGAGTTTGGTCTCTCTCTTCTTTGTTATATGCCGTCAATGAGCTGAGCGGCTATCAGTCTATCGCCGAGTCCCAGTGAACCAACAAAAATCTCATGTGGAATTATGGTATCTGAATGATAATTTATGCACTTTTTACTTCCATATATATTCAACAAGCATTGGTATGGAGAAGGGTCATCATTCTGCCATTACAAATATTGCATAAGAAATTTTGAAAGAACCGGCATAGAAAAATACACTGATCAGCTTAGTTGAAAGGAATGGAATTTCCATCATAACTGGAAATTAGCATTTATTAAGAACATCCATCCACTCTAGATCTCCTTTTTTTTTTTTTTTTTGAGAGAGAGAGAGAGATGTAAGAGTCTATTTTAAACATTTTCACACAAGAAGCTAACTTTTATTGATGATGCGAAAACAATAACAGAGTACATGGTATTACAGCACTTGAGTATATAATAGTTGTACATATGCTATGCATTATTAATTATAAGACAAGAAAGCAGCAACAGGGGTCAAAACTAACTTTAGCTGTAGGAAAAATGCTTTGGACAAATTAAATAGCTCATAAGTTGTCTAAGAAAAAAAACCTTGCAGAATGTGACCTTGGTGGGAAGGAAATAAGGCTCCAGTCAAAAATGATGGGGAAAAACAGAGTATGAAGAACTTGTTATCTGACATAATCTACTGGCAGGGTTGAACATTATTTCAAATGATTGTCTAAAGCCAATCAGTAAATGATCGATGTAGAACAACAATTTAATTTGAAGCCTTGCCAAAGCTTTATGGATATGAGAAAATGAACCACCTCTCCTTGAACATGTGCATCCCTCACTTTATCTAATCTTGCTGAAAGATGCAGAATAAATTGGATTAAACCATCTGGCAATGTTCCCAAGAGGGCCCTACCAGGACTATATTTTAGTTGTAGGATCCTGTTTTTGTTTTCTAGGATAACAATAAAGGAGCTACGCTTGCACAAATATTGTCCCATTAGCGTGGTTGAGATAATCGTAGATGCATGCAACACAGTAATGAAAGCACTCCTCCTTTATTACTGCCAAGTTCCCATAAAATTTACAACTTAATTTGCTTCTCTATATATAGGTGTACAAAAAAAAAACACTAGCACTAAATATAGTAGCTATATCATAGCTCTTAAATAAAGGGGTTCATAGTCAACTTTATCTTTAATCTAAAAAAATTACCATCATCGTATCGCTTTCCAAAATAATATTTAATTTTTAAAAGTTTTGTAATGCTGCCTTCAACAATACCATACTTTTGTTAACTCTGCCATAATAACTGATTTGATGTAAAGTGGAATAGCCAAAGCTAGCAGCACTTTCCCATTGTGGTTTTGAATAACAGTTGTGCACCAGCTGATTTGGAATATATAGACCCATCAAAGTTTATTTTAATAAATCCTAATTAGGGGATGACCAAGAGACAAGTTTTGACTAAGGATCCTTAACTTGATGTAAAGGATCACCTCAGATTCTAGGACTACCTGTAACTTTAATGTGTATGAGAGAAAAAAATTTCTCTGCTTGACATATTTCTTGTCTGGCTACCCATGTTAGGTTATATTGTTTATTTTCAATTTTTTTTTATCTTGGACCTTTTAGATCCATTAGAGTGAGTAGGGGAGAAAGATCTACCTATCGATGGCACCATGGATGGATGGGTTTTGCAAGCAAGTAGCCAAAAGCCTGTTGAATGGATAGAATCCTGAGAATACATTGACTCAATCTTGCCTTAACTAATTTTGATTTATTACACTAAAAGAACAAATATTCCACTGTTTCATCCTCTTCACAGCACCTCTTGCTTATATTATAGGTGAGAAGGAAGGGATCTATAAAGATAGGAGGTGAGCGGTAGAAAGGAGCGTAAGTTGACTTTAATGAACCACCAACCAACTTCTAAGCATGGAATGATGACACTTAAAACCAAAACTTCTGAATTTCCTAGGCAATCGATTCAAGGAGATTTTCTCTTCAAAGAAGCAACTTTGAGGAATCACTTGATCATTTATTATGGCTAGGTATTATTTTCATTTCATGAATATGCCCCTGATCGTCATCAAAAAGGGGTCAATAAACAAATACTAGCATACTGAATCTGAATAAAAACAGTTCAAACATTCTAATGATGCCACTTGAATTTTAAAAGGCTGTTTTTAAGTTTTTAACATGGTGTAATATATGCTCAAAGTTCCAAACCACTTAAATAACCATGGCCAAGAAACACTAGGTCAACTTCATCTCCTATTTTTCCATTGCTCTTGTCAAGGATGACCTCTCTTATCAATGCAATTTTTAACATTTCAGGCTACTCCAACCATCTCGTCGTAGGTATTATCCTCTAACTTTTCGACACTATTTGAGGCTCATTCTTTATTGAAGACCTGGTTTCTTTCACACAGTCATTCCATTTAATCGGTCTGCATCTTATCAAATGACAACTCTCACCATGTATTTCAGTTCTTAGGTTCCGAGGCTTCATCCACATTTCTCCTCACCCATCTCATTTGTTTGATGTTTTTTACTTTTACATGCATGCTGTGATGCCCAAACCCACCTACTAACCTAATTAATTCTACTAGTGGATCAAAGTCACATGTTTTGCAAACTCGAATGAAAGTTAATGGATAGCGGTGGAACTATTTTGAAATGAAACTCTTTTGGGATGTCACAATCTTTCTTTCTTTGCAAGCCATAAATTAGTCATAGTCTATCTTCGAATCGGATCCGTTGGTGTTGCAAGGATGGCTTCACGCCATAGCAAAACTTTATCACCATCCCATGGATAGCCCTTTTCTCATGCCCACTAACTTTTACATATTTGAATAGGCTTTAATACTATTTGTAATGTCCCAAACCCACCTTTAGCCTAATTAATTCGTTAGCGAACCAAAACTACGTGGTCCAAAAACTCAAGTGAAAGTTAATGGATAGCAAGTGGACATAACTAATAATAATTAACAAATTTATAATATCCTATTCTGATTAATCATGACTTTTAATGAAAAAAATTTATCACGTGGATTATCATTCATAAAGTGTATGCAAGTTTATATAATAACTTGCTCATTCTCAAGAGATTGATCCAACCTTTTTATATTTAGGGTGAGGAGCCATATTGTAAATAATTTACAACTTTAAACTTTTAATTTTCTTAGTATTGCATTTTTTTAATATAAAAATTGTTCTAGTGGCACTTATGTACTAATTATATAGTTATTTGCTAAGTTATAATCTTCCTTTATTTTTTTATGTGAATTAATATATAACATTTGATCAAATTATAAAAAAATGCTTAATATGTCCAATTTAAGTAAATAAGCAAAATATTATTAAATATAAATATGTTTTCTTATAAGAGAGGAAGCAATTCATGTAGCCGACCCCATGTAGTTGAGAAAAGGCTTAGATGAGTTGAATTGAGTTGAGATGTTTTCTTATAAAAAAAGGTAAATA
The DNA here is from genome assembly GCA_900491605.1 of Calamus simplicifolius. Taxonomy (NCBI): domain Eukaryota; kingdom Viridiplantae; phylum Streptophyta; class Magnoliopsida; order Arecales; family Arecaceae; genus Calamus; species Calamus simplicifolius. The sequence goes on from UESW01002438.1 coordinate 137,071, forward strand.
TTAAGGCCGCAAATGGCCCATATTGATTCATGATCTAATCCAATCCCAACCTGATTTGACTCAATCTAATTATTAATCCAATCTAGTCTTGACCCAAATAGAGCTGATCCGATCTATATTTAGAGACACATGATTTAAGTTGGATTTGAAAATTGAACTCGATCTAAATTTTGAATCGAATATGAGTATTATATTTTTTGATCTAACTCGATTCGAACCTAATTTATCTTGATTAATAAATCTTAATTATATAAATTTTATTTTGTTTTACTCTAATTAACTTTATACATTTATTGAATAAATTCTAATTTAAACTAATCCTTCTTTTCATCCTAACAACTAGATCTTCATCCATTTTTTTATTATGTCTAAATATTTCTATTTTAATAATTATTTTAATGGATTCTTATTTATGATATTTTTATTTATCAATAAATGGTGTAAATATAAATAATTTATACATATAGGGATAATCATTTATTTAGATAGAATTAAGAGTTATTGAACAAAAAAATTAAGTTTAAGAATTTAAATTTTTTAATAGATATATATTTTATAATCAATTATTAGATTTTAATGATAAAAATGTTAGATGCTCCACTCAAATACAATAGTTTGAATTGGATATGAATAGATTTGAATAGTCTGTTCAGTCTAAAGTTCCATCTATGAACTCAATCCAACTTAATGTGCTTAACAAATGGATTGGGTTCGGGTTTAAAATTCAAATTCAAATATAAAATCGATTGAAATCCAACAAAGCTTGTTTGCCACCTTAAAAACAAAAAAAAAAAAAACACACACACACACACACAAACACACACACACACACACACACATATATATATATATATATATATATAATGATTCAATTTATTTATCAATACATTAACTTGTTACAATGGGGATCAACGCATTCATTATATAACTTTTAAAGGATCCTTACTATTGTCACTAAGACACCTTCTCATCCGTCGGTAATCCAAACAAAGGATTCACGACCTTTCGGTTTCTTTCTCGCTTGTCTCCATTTTCACCATTGACAATCAAGAAGCCGTGAGAAGGGAGATCGATGGGGGTGTCAACCAGATTCATCGATCATCCACGAAAAAAAAAAAAAAAAATCGGTGACGTTGTGCTTGAAGACGCCAGGTGGCTTGACCGCACAGGAGATTGACTTCCCATCCACCTTCCTCTCAGTGTCAGATTTCCAAAAGACTTTGGTGTTAGGGAATAGCCAAGGAATCTTTTCAACTTCTTGATCTCACGCAAGGCCAGACATAATGTTTGCATCAAGTTTACTTTCCATATTTATGCAAAAACCAAGTAATATTCACTTTGGACAAGCAAAAAGAGTCTTGGATACATCAAAGGTACTAAAGATTATGGGATCATATATGATAGAAACAAGGATGATATTATGAAGTTATTTGAATTTTGTGATAGTGATTGGGCTGAAAGTAATGATGACATGAAAAGCATATAAGGATATGTATTCTTTTATGGATCAAGTATCATATCTTAGGCATCCAAGAAGCAAGATACAGTGGCATTATCTTCTTCTGAAGCAGAATATATTTCAATAACTTTGGCAGCACAACAAATAATTTGGTTGAGAAGAATACTTAAAGATATGGGTGAAAAGCAAGAAGAAGCTACTACTTTGCTATATGACAATAAATCTACTATTTCTATGATAAAGAATCATATATATCACAGCCGTACCAAGCATATCAAAATCAAGTACCATTTCATTAGAGATGTGGTAGAAGAAAAAGAAATTGAAGTCAAGTATGTGAAGACTGAAGACCAAATTGCAAATATCTTCACCAAAGCACTACCCAAGGAGAAATTCATTCACTTTAGAGATCTCATGGGTATCCAACAATAACCATTAAAGGGAGTGTTAAAATATAATGGTCATTAGTTTTTAGTATTTTATTTTATTTTATTTAGTCTAAGTTGGGCTTTTAAATAATGGGCCTATCTTTTTATGCTTTGGTGGGGTAGCCTCAGATAGATAAGATTATAAGAGGCATTGTGTTTATCCGTAGAAACAAGAAATAATATTTATATGGTGATGTGCTTAATGAAACGTAATAGATCTATTTTCTTCTCGAGCGAAAACCTTTCTTCTACCTTGATTTTTCTTCTCAAAATAATCTACGTTGGAAACAATCCCAATAAAAATTAATAGATCATCTTTTTCGATGGATCAAGGATTCTCTGATGGGCTTTTCTTGATCAAAAACCTACATCAAGTCTTTGAGTTGGGGATTTCGGCTAGGTTACTCCGATGCTCAAGTCAGAGTCTTGTGCAACAACTCTAAGCTTGAAAGAAAGCTTGAGTATTTTTTCTTTTGAGGATTTTTTTTTCTCTATGCAAGCGTGTAGGTGCCCTTACCTGATTGAAGGTCCCTTTTATCCATTTATAAGAGTCTGCAGAACTTATGGCATGACAGAAGGCTAGAGCGCACATTCTGGGGCCTGAGTGGCCATAACAGAATTAATGGAATTCATTCTTCACGTCTATAGTGGAGAAAATATTTTTGTTATAATTCAGGATCGCGGAAGGATCGTGCAAACCGTTACAAACAGTAGGGGTCATGCACATGGGCCCCATAGGGAGTCTAACCGGTGACCGACAGGGGATTTACCTAGGTGGCCGACTAAAGATTCTATCTGGATGGCCGACTAGAGGTCTTACCTAGGTAACTGACCGAAGATCTTACTTGAATGGCCGATTGAAGGTCCTACCCAAATGGCCGACTAGAGATCCTATCCGAGTGACTGACTGGGAGTGCGAATCACCATCGTCAATTGGGTATTGCTCCATTAGATGCTTTCTCACTCCTGAGCTTGTGCGACCACATTCTTGCATCCATCAAGCGAAATGAGTGTAGAGCTTCATTGCACTGAGGAAAGGGGTAAGGGGTGAGATACGATACCATTGGCAGACAGTGAGTCACCACATGGAATCGAAGCGACATTTTCAAGCAGTGAGAAGTTGCACCATCATTAGGAGCTATGTATCATCATTGTCCCACTGCGAATCGCGTTCACCTAAGCACTACCGAAACATCACTTTTCGAGTGATGAAGAGACATTCGTCAGTTGAGATGCCAACTCCCAATCGTGACCATCCGCATGGCCATGCCATTGGGCAAGATAAGTTTTTCATTTTGAAATTCTTCGAATAAAAGCCTTCCATCTTCCCCACCAAGCCTTTTGTGCTTCTGGTGCTATCAGAGAGAGATAGAGAGAAACAGAGCTCGTTCTCCTCCCTTTGCTTTTTAAGTATTCTAGGTGCCTTCCTTTGTTTCAAAGGTTGGTTTCCTCCTCCTTCCTTTAGGTCGCCCCCTTAGCTTCTTTCCGCCCTCTTTTAGAGTAGTTATAGACCCTAACCCCTCTTGTAGGAAGTGCAAGAAGCTCATGATAGAACACTCCTCTTCTTCTTCCAAGGACGATGTCCTACTCTAGATACGCCGTAGGGTTGGTGACACAGCGGTCCACAAACCGTCGATGACTCTGGCTTGTCCAGCGTCTCCTCAGGCTGCCACTCCGGTGCTTCTTTAGGTCGGTCCGAAGAGTGTTCCTTCGACTATGACCCGATTGGAGGTGGAAGAGATTAGGGTTGTGTATAGGGTGCCGAAAGAAGTTAGGTTGTTCACCCCTAGCCCGATGATAGGGTGACCGTTGGCCCCGTTGGGGGGATTTCCCTATACGAGGAATTCTTTAAGGTAGGACCTTGCCTCCCTTTCTATCCTTTTGTCGTGAGCCTCCTAAAGAGGTATGACTTGGTTTCAGCACAGTTATCCCCAATTCCTTTAGTATTATTAGTGCCTTCATAGTGCTTTATCACTTCTATGGCTTAGTTGCTAGAGTCTCTCTTTTTTGAGCCATGTATTCCCTTCGACGCCATCCGTCTGAAGTCGTTTCTTCTTTACCCATATAGGCAAAGTGAGGGGAAGGTGGGAGGAGCCGGACCAGTCCCCAAATATTAAAATCTTAGCTATAGCTAGAGCAGGCCAACAAGAAGGTGTTCGACTAGTTGTTGAACTCCCAAATCCTTGCTTGTCGGGTTTTCTTATTAGAGAAAAACTTATTTGAAGCTGATGTGAGCCTGGCACCGACCCTAGGTGAGTGCATGGGCGTTCTTTCTTTTTTTTTTCTTTTTTTTAACCTTATGTGCACTCGTCGCAGGAATGAAGTTCTTACTTGACCAGTTGAAGGAGGTCGATAAGAAAAGAAAGGGGTGACTAACGATACGGGGAAGCGCGAGATGAAGAAACCCCATTCGTCATGCCCAGCGTTGCCTCGACCTCAGGGGGCCCGCAGCAAGGCGGCCCTAATCAGAAAGATCCCAACCACTTGCCCGGAAGTAGCGGACCCTAATCCGGCTGTCCGCTTGGTTGTAGCGGCAAAGCCGAGGGCGGATGAAGCTCCTCCGCAAGTCAGAGGTGTCGGGTAAGTGACAGCCCCTTTGTTTGCGCCCACATGGCGGTGACTCGAGTCCACAACGGCGGTCTTGCTTGTCAGGATGCACCCACTGTGGAAGAGATTGTTATAGAGAACTGTATGAGGAATCTGGAATTTGAGGCGTGAATGAACACTTTCCTTTTAGTGTTTATTTGCCCCCACTATAGATTGCAAATGGGAATCCGCAAAAATAATTTAGGATACAACAAATCCAAGATTATCGTTTGCAAGCGATAATCTTCTGTTGAGAACATCCTTATCTTTATAGAGAATTTAAAACGGTCGGATTGGGAAGGGTGGTATTCAAGAGATACGTCTTTTGGGCATAACCGAAAATTATTTCAAAAAAAAAGAACCGCATAAATTAACTGCAAAAAAAAAATAAATTCGGCTTGATTGACTTTCATGCCCAAGATGCCCCAAGTGCCCAAGTGCCCATCTTTGACTTTAAATATATATTATATGCCCAAGTTATTTGGGCCCAACTCATCTACAAGAGAAAGAGTCCACCAATATACATAAATAAGTATCCAATTCTCTAGTTATTCCATGTGGGACTAATCTCATTCACATCCTTCACACAAACTACACTTACAGAGATGGCTTCCAGTGGCCCCACCAGTGCAACGATTACCCCAACAACCTCCATGGGCCCATTTGTGTCCGAAGAAAGATTTCCATGGGGACATCTGCATTCCGTGACAGCCGGCTGGCAGAGCGGCTATTGGAGTCCATCTTGCTCCTGCAAGACTAGGAGGAGAACTATCACCGGGACATTGGTAAGATCTTGGGCGACTTCTTCCCTTACATGCTCCGGGTAAGTGATCTTCAACTCGTATTTTCGACTGGCACTTTTGATAGCTCGGTGTGCTGATTCCCTTTGCTTTGTCTTGCAGAGGGTGAACAACATCTTTGCCATTTGGGAGGCATGTCTTTGGGCCGTGGAGAGATGCCGTGGAGAACGGATAGGGCTGCTATTGCCCAGGTCAAGGCAGAGAATGAGAATTTGGAGCTCGCTGTCATCCTGACTCGCGAGGCAGCCCAGATCGGGATCTCCAAGCTGCCTTGGAGGTGAACTAGGGGTTGGAAGCCTAGCTCGCGGAGGTGGAGAAGAAGGTTAAAAGAAGGCCGAGTGCTTGGCGGTCGCTGAGGAGAAGTGGGCCGACGCCATAGCTTAGGTGATGGCGCTTGAAGGCCGGCTCAAAGGATCCAAGCTGAGGAGAGAGCTGGCGAAGGCAAAGGCCAAGGATGCCGAGGCAAGGACCGAAGTCGCCGAGGTCATTGCACAGGCGGCCAAGGAGGAGGCCGCCCGGGCCAAGAGGAGGCCTCCCTGGCGGGGGCTAAGGCCCAAGTCGCCAAAGCCTTGGCTGCCAAGGCCGTGGAAGATTTTAGGAGCTCCGCCGACTTTTTGTTGTCGCTTTCTTGCTGTTGGCTATTGAGGAAGCCGTTCTTTTGTTTGGAACATTGTCTCCTTGATTACAAGTTTTAATGAAACTTGAGGCCCTTCCTTTAGCGCTAATTTGATGATGCAAAAATCCGTTCTTCGGCTTGGGAGCGGTGCACGTCGGATTCGGGTAGTGCTCTTCCGTCCGGATGGAACCTACAAGGCAGCCTTTACGTAAAAAGCATGGGAGGTGGTCCATGCGAAAGACCCTTCGATGCCTAAGTCAGTAGAAATCTTCGGCAATCAGATGAGAGGAGAAGGCTTCAGCAGAAAGATTTCCTCCTTGAGATGATTTCTCATAAGCAATGGCCTATGGCCTTTGCTAGAGTTTTTTTTGGCTTAGATTGCCTTCGAGAGCATACTTAGGGGGTCTTGGAATTGATATTTGTGCGCTGCCAAAGAAAGATCATGACGAAGTGCTGTATTGGGCTCCTTTGACGGGCGCTTTATCGGGAATTTGAAATCCATTGATCATAAACGGAGTGCTGTATTTGGGGTGGTTCATCCTCTGAGATATCCAACTAGTTTGAAATAACAATGGTGTTTACGTTGAAAGGATAAGGGTCAATCCTGGTAAGATATGAAGATAGCTTAGTCTTACCGAGGTTTGGAGATTGTTCGGAATTTGAAATCCCATTGATCATAAACGGAGTGCTGTATTTGGGGTGGTTCATCCTCTGAGATATCCAACTAGTTTGAAATAACAATGGTGTTTACGTTGAAAGGATAAGGGTCAATCCTGGTAAGATATGAAGATAGCTTAGTCTTACCGAGGTTTGGAGATTGTTCGGCTCTTTCGAGGTACCGAGATAGTTCGATCTTGCTGAGGTTAGAACTAGTGGTTTGGAGATCGACTCTAATATTGGCATTGAGACTGATGATGGTATCGGTACTAACTCTAGAGTCAATGAAGAGATCGACTCTTGCTATCTGTTGGATTATAGTCTAATCAATCCGTTCAAACGTGACTTGATTAGTTAAATCAAAGATAACTCAATTTTTAAAAGCTTGATCTTTATTGTTGCGTATATTTATTGACGTGGTAAAATTTTTTTTCGCATCACTATCTGTCATACGTCGAGATTTGGTTGATTTGGTCCAACATCGATGAGAGATGGGTGGGCACCAGCAATCACAAACCAAGAGAGGCCGAGAATCGATACGCGTATAGCGTGTTTGCTCCGTTGGGATTTCTCGATAACATTTTATGTCAAGTCAAATTGGCTTTTTCCTTGGCCGAAACGTTGAATATTACCCCTTCGAGCTAGACTTCAAAGAACGCCAGAGCTCTCCGCGTTGGGTTCGTGGGTGGGGGAAAAGAAAAGTCCTTTCCGGAGTCCATGTGTCCTGGTCCCGGATTCTTCGGCGTATGGGGTTGCTGACTTCCGAGACACGGCAGGGCGCAGCCAAGCCGAGCCAGGTGCCGGTTCGAGCCGGGGAATAGCGGCTGGCGCCCGGCGGCGGAAGCTGGAAACCGGGAACGCGAGGAGCGGAGCGGACAACCCACGCCCTAGGGGCGTTACCGTAAATTCGCCTCCGATCCGAGGGAAGATGGGAGGCACAAGCATAAATAACTGGCAAGAAGCCGAGGGCTGGTCGCGATTGGGTTCTCAAGCAGCAAGGAAGGAATCTCTCTCTCGCTTAAGGATTGGCGTGGGGGATAAGGAATTGTCTTCAAGGAACGAACGCAAGGAAGGAATCTCTCTCTCGCTTACCCCCCGTTCCCTTTAGTTCAACCCTAGAAGAAGAAGAAGAAGAATAAGAGAAGCAGCAGCAAAAGAAAGATTTGGGAAGAAGGAGAAGAGAAAGAGGAAAGATCGCAAAAGAGGAAGAAGAGAAGAAAGAAGGCAACGGGAAGGAAAGGAGGGAGGATCACGCGCCGTGGCTTCGGTCGGATCCAGGTATTGAAACCCTAGCTCTTGATTTCTCTATGTTTTAAGGCTGTTTTACCCTCCCATCGCGCTGGGCTGGCCATGGAAAGTGCTGGGATTCTGCCCTTCGATCACCCTGGAATCCACCAGATTTGCTTCGGATATCGGTATTTCTTCTGGAAGCCCGCAGGGAAGCAGAGGATGATGGATAGGGTTGGACTTTGCGTGGAATCCGGAGTGCCGATCCTTAGATCCGTTCCTTACTTGAGGGTTTTGCTGGCCGGAAGAAGATGACGGAGTTTCGCATAGAAAAAAGACACAGGCTTGGCTTGGCTTGAAATCAGACTTCGCTGGTTCTGGTTTAAGAACTTTTGACCAGATCTCATCTGTATGGAGGGAGAAGAGATCTGTTATTGTGATCTATCTCTTCTTAATTTCTAGGTCTTAACTTGGATCTTGGATCTGCTATCCATGTCTTCTTCCTCATCTCTCGTCACGATTATAAAACGGAGCACAAGTGCGCTATTATTTTCTGAGGAGGGTTGCATTCTTGCTTTTTCTGGGACTGCCTTCACTTTGTTATATAGATTGTGTTTGGGTTTTGAAGGACTAATAACTTCTCAGTGCGCCTTCGCTTGATTCATCATCATCCGAGTTTATTTTCTGTTGCTTCTGTTGGCGGATCACCTTCATCGATAGGTTGATAATGCTGAAAGTTGTTTCTCTAAGTCTTTTCTTCTATCCAGGCTCAATTTCTGGGTTTTCATGTTTATTTTGAAGGGATGGAGGTCGGTTTGTGACTGGATTAGAAGATATTGTGACCTTTGCTTCCTCTCTTACCGATCTAGTAGTTGATGTGTATGTTTTTTCATGTTTCAACTTCTTAGATCTGATGATCTTTGACAGTAACAGTACTTATCTGGTTGAAATCTTAGGCACAGTGGCATTAGATTTCAGAGCTGAATAATTATCTGTGCTCTGGTTCAGAGGTGAATAATTATATGTGCTCTAGAGGAGACTGGCAAGACTATGGAATGGAGGAACCTTTAAGACTTTTTCTTATGTTGGCTTCAAAGTTGTTTTTGCTGAATCTGAGCTGAAGGAAGAGACGCAGGCACGCCTATAAGGCTGGATAACATGATCTGCCTTAAGGTAATGGCGGCTTCATCAGGCGGTCTGTTATCAGCTCTCTGGGCAAAGTGTCAAAGTTATTTTTATTTTTGGCTGAAGATTTTCATTTGCTTTGAAGTATACCAAACATCGTAATGGGCTGTGCAGGTGCTAATCCTTTTTTGTTGTCTTTCAGAGGCGTCCCCAGTTGTTTTGGATCTGGCGAGGTGATTGATAGCATCCATTCTTTTACTTCCTCTTAGCAGCAAGAAGATGAGGGATCTGAATCAATGGTTGGTTTCTAATCTTCTAGTTTTAAAGCTTATCATACTCCAGTTTAGAATGAGGTGAATGCAAGAATTCCTAGCATCCTTATTAAAGTGTATGTTGTGTTATGTGTTGTTGCACTAATAGGATAACAATGATTGCTTTCTTATAGAATTGATCAGTTATTCTGCTTAACTGGTTCTTAGAACAAAGTCTCTTCAACCATGTCATCAGTTCTCTAAGTGTTCATAATGGATGTTTTGGTTCATTTCTTCTTTCAAAGCATGGTATCAACTCTAATTGATGACAGATTTTACCATGCAGATCCATTTGTGCACTTGTACAAGAGGTTCTCCCTCTGCTCTTGAATATCCTAATCACCAAGAACAATCCAATATCTGCAAGAGCTGTGGTGGCAAACTAGCAGTTGATGGGCGAGGAGCCCTGTCAGGAAACATGCTGAGCACTGTTGGACTGGAACTGTCAAGAGTTATTGATCCTCACTTGAACTGGAAGACGGCTTCTAAAGGCAGACAGAGGGCTGTAAGACGAGCTAGGACTTCATTCCCTGGGGGAAACAGAAAGACGACTACAACCAGAAGTTTGAAGGAGAGTGAGAATGCCACTGAAAAAGAATCGAAGAGAATGAGGGACATTCCAGTTTCTGAGTCGGAGAAGGTTCTTTTGTGACAATTTTGATTCTTTTGTGAAATTGCTGCATCTCTTCACATGATTTCTAATTATTTAAATTTCTTATTTCAGCTTGGTGTGAGTATTCTTGGACGGCGTTTCAGTGATGCTTTAGAAAGTGTTCCCATAAAGAAAAGAAGATTTTTGTTAGTTCGTTCCCCATCACCACCACCCGAACAATCTTCTCATTCTGATGAATCTGATCACATGGTAGAGGCTCACCATGCTTCATGTCAGGAGACTCTGTCGTATGTAAAACAACATCGGGAAAGAAGCAGTGCTGATGATAAAACCTGTTTAAAAAATATAAATGAAGAGCTTTCTGATGTGGATTTCTCTGGTATTTCAATATTAGCTGCTGCTGCTTGTGACAGTGACATTGTTGGTAATGTAAATTCTGAAGGTTTAGTTTCAAGAGGACATGCTTGTAAAGCAAACGATCTTTTAGGAACCTCCACGAGTGTTGAATCACATTCTTTATCTGAAGTAACAAAGAAGCAACTTCTGCACACTCATGAAGATTTGCATGGTAAATCTGAGATACATCTGGAAGCATCTTCGACCGTAAAGTTGTCTGGTAAGGGATCAGATGGAATTAAACTGGATGAATCACATGATGCAGAGAACTTAACTGGCACCTCGAACAATTTTCCAGACAAAACATGGGCAAAAATGGCTTCTTCTCGTGACTCTAGATTTCACTGGGATCTTAACACTGTGATGGATGCATGGGAGAGTAATTGTGATGAAGTCACGAATTCTGAGCCACTTGCTCCTGATGTTGGTGAAATGGTATTCATAATGAAAAATTGGAAAAAGGTGCAACTTACCAGGGCCAAATGGAGTGTGAAGATGCCAAACATGTTCCTGAACCTGTTGATGCTACTATTCAGTTGGGTGACATACCAAAAGATGATTATGCATTGCTGGATACTAGGGTGAAGGGCACAACTTACCGTGGCCAAATGGTGTGTGAAGATGCCAAACATGCTCCTGAACCTGTTGATGTTACTATTCAGTTGGGTGACATACCAAAAGATGATTATGCATTATTGGATACTAGGGCGAAGGGCAGTCTCGATATAGCTGAGGATAGCTCGGTTGTAGATCATGACAAAGGAAAAGATTATTGCTTTCCTCCTCCTGTTGATGGTTTGGTCCAAGGGGAGCATCAGTTGGATGATGATTCTGTTGCTGTGGTGGATTCTGTCGAGGAAACAAAACTTTTGCATAATCAGAAGAACAGCAGCTGCACAGCAGAAATTTCACCACCTCTAGCTGGACATGTTATGATGGGTCCGTTAGGGGACCCTATGGTGGTTGCTGTGTTACAGAAAGAAAAGGATGATGCCTGCTTTGTCTTAACGGTGGAAGCTGAAACATCATCTTCTCAACTTTTTCCCAGTGAGAATGTGATCTGTGGCCAGGCAACCCCTGCATCTGAGTCCCATCCCGAAATGGACCAGTTAATCAACAAAACAGCCTTGGAGGAAGACAGAAATCCAGCATCTTTAGCTTATCTTGATAACTGCTCTTCCGATTGTTGCTCGACTGATGCTAGAGTCGGGCAAGCCACTCTGATAAGCAGTTCTCAAGTTGAGAAGCACGGATGTTTTCATCATGGTTCTGAGTATGGCAACACTGAATGCCCCTCAGTTAGTCAGCTTGCTGAAAAGACCTCTGATTTGCTGGTGGATGAAAAATCTGTGCAAATGTGATAAATGCAGGTGATTTACCCAGCAAACTTGTAAGCACTGATGGTACTGAATGTCATCATGCTGATGAGCCCAGTGATTGCCTATCGAAGTCTCATACTCCAGACAGGCAAGGATCAACTTATCATGACGGGTTTTCTTCAATAAGCACAGCTGCTGGTGAATATGAAACAACTGCTGCAGAGTTGAAGATGGATGATGATAATAAAGTTCTTGTGGTGTCTGATGTTAATTTGGGTGCCACCAAAACTGGTAACTCTATTCATATCATCCCCAACACTTTAGATTGCAACTTAACAGGTGCAATGCCGGCACTAATTGACGTCCCTCCCCTTGATTGTGCTGAGAGTTCCTATGAAGCAAGTAAATGCCGTGTGGATGGTTGTGTAAATAGTCATGCTGAGGCTGCTTTAGACCATTTCGATTGCCACTATCATGTAATGCATCTCAAAATGATGCTGATCGGCCCGCTATTGGAATGGAAAAAGTTGACCTTCTTGAAGATGATGATTCTCAATATGAAGATGGAGAATTTAGAGAATGTCTTTTGAATGTGTGGGGAGAAGATGGAACTGAGGAAGGAGAAACTGAACATGTGGATTATGGGTCAGACAACAGAGAGAATGATATGTTTGATGCTGCTTCTGATTTCCATCCTGTTTCTTTCCAGGTTGATAATGTGGCTTGCAAAAATGGAGGGTTAGCTAATGGTAGCAATGATGGAGCAGAGTCTGGGACCAAGTGTGCACAAGATGCTTCTTCTCAACCCTTATTGAAGTGCTCATCCAAAGCAGATGTTGGGAATGCTGGATCTGGGAAGCGAAGCGAAGGAAGTGTTGCAAACAAAGTCCAGAAAGGTCAAAGTAGGAATTCAGAAAGGGACATGAAAGATCCTCCAGAATTTGGTGCAGGTAGTAATAAGGTGAATGGAGAAAGTAAGTTTCTTAAAGAAGATGATGATATCAAGGAGTTAAACCATTCTGCAAGAATGAAGTCTTCAGGATGGGATCGGTTGCCTGAGTGTCGTAAAATTGCTGGACATGGCCTGATGGATTCTGGTGCTTCTATTGATTCCTCTGGTACTCATGAATCCTTTAGAAGGGTGGGATCATCACTGAAGGGAGTGTTATCATCGCGAATAGAGAGGCCAAAGTCCTCTGATGGGTCACACAGGAATGATAAGTCATATGCTAGGGCAAACAGGTAACTCGTTTGTGACACTCTTTTATTCTTCTTATTTAGTTTTGGATTGGTGAACCTATCATTGGTTATATCATTATTGATTATAATGCTTGTTATTATGTAGGTGTGATGATCGCAATGGTTTAGATTCAAAGGTTGAAAGGGATACAGGTGCTCGGAGGTCGGTTAGAAGGGGTGGGTCATCTCGGCATGCTCAGGGCAGGGGCAGAGGTGATCATTGGGTTGATTCTCCAAGCCATTGTAGTCTCAGTCGTCATGACTCAGCAGGTTACTATGGCCCACCAAATTTTGTTCACCCTGGCACAAGAAATGCAGCAGCTGCTGCTGTAGCAAAGGTGGAGAGCAATGGCTTTGTTGTTGCACCTGATGGCACAATCGTCAAAGCTGCTGGTGTGGGACCTGCCAATCGGCTGCCCAGACGATCAACAAATGCTCCATTGCGAAGTACACATCGTTCTTTACCAACAAGGGGATCACCAATTGAGAGAGACAGACCATATGGTATGCAGAGAGGACTTGGACATTCAAGAGAGAGTGCTGATAAGCATGTTGGTATTGGTTGGGATCGGGTTGGTAGATATGGTCCAGAATTGGTCAGGGAACGGTATCGCAGGCCCGTGCATGATGACTGCATGGATTCATCGTTGTCAATGCAGCATTCACTCTCAAGGAGAGAGAGAAGCTTTTCCCCACGTAGAGGGCCTCTTCATCTATCTCGATCTCGTACCAGATCTCCTTCAAGATCAAGGACTCGCTCCCCCCATATGTGGACATCACCCAGGGGAAGAAGTGACGCTGGGATGAATGGAGGGCCTGGTTTACTCAGGCGCAGTAGGTCTCCTCCAAATTTCAAGACTGAAGCCAGGATGGAGAGAACGAGGTCACCCCATCGGCGGCCTGGTTTTGAGGATCGCATGGTAGGCTGTATCCCAACATCCAGAAAACATGCCTCCCCGCCTCATTCTTCAAGATGGGTTGATGATAGGAAAGAGTCGCCAGAATATCCCAGAGAAAATGACTACAAGCGGCGTAGGGTCTTCTCACGAACTGATAGGTATGACCTAAGGGATTCTCCAGGAAAAATGAAGCCGGATGAGTACTATCTATCCATATATTCTAGCAGGTTCTCCGGGTTTGTTGGTTTTGGTAGGGGAGCCAGGCATGATGAGAGTGGTGATATAAGAGGACGTGATGAGAGATATGGAATGCTCCATTCCATAAAGCAGTATGAGATTGATGGCAATATGGAGCGCTTGAGGTATGATGCTGAAGATGGTATTAGGACTCATAACTCTGCCCCGAAATCCTCAGAATTCCGCCGAAGAGGGAGCCCAAGGGGCTTTGACAGAGTTATTGAGAGCCACCTTGAAGATTCACCTCAAAGAGCAAGCTGAAGAACAGAAGGTCATTTTAGAGATGGCGGAGCTGGAAAGCCTAATGCCAGCTTTAAGTCGTGGAGTTTGAGATTGCGATAGAAGCATGACCTCACAGAGAAGGCCTTCATGGCTGCAAGTGCTGATACTCCAATCTGCCGCTAATGTGGGATGCCAAGGAGATGCTAAACCCGATGGTTCTTTTTCTCTCAGAGGGAAAGGCATCTTGGTGGCAACCTTCCATATTTCTAGTGCTTGTAAAAATTTTACATCATCAGTAGAACTCTGGAAATTTTTGTTTGTTAATGTTTTCTTTTTTCACCCTCCATTTTTATAGTATATATATATATGTTTTAATCTGGGTCCATTTTGAGTTGGGTGTTATCTTTGTATGAGGCCCATTTAAACATGATTGACCAATGAAATCTGAGCTTATGCAGTTAGCATGCATTGTGAACTTGGTTGGAGTAAAAGTCTAATTATAATACAGAAATACAGCATTTGATTTTTGAGCTCTAAGATCATAATTTGCTGATCCTGGTGGAATTTCATTCAACCTATTTCCCCTGAGCAATTAATTATTTCATTTCCTTCAATTTCCCTGGAGCAATTAATAATGTAAATTTTGATGGTCCATTAAAAGTGCTTGACAGCGAGGTAATAGTTCTTCCAGGGAATTATGTTTGGCCTCTGTGTTTTATTATGAATGAAACCTTCATTTAGCAAAAAATATTTATTACAATGGTTCTTCTGGTTTCAGGATGATTTGACATTCAAATTTGTTGACCCTGGAACTGGTTGTTGTTAGAAGGCAGAAATTCCCAAAGGTATTCCATGGAAACTGGCTGCTGTTTTTATCTCTTTTCAATGTTGTTCATTCAACCCCCTCTTTTCATCAATCATACATTGTTAGAAGGTGGCCAAAACAAGCTCACATAATGAAGTGCTTTTTAAATTGATCTACAAGTAGTTGAAGATTATGATGGTATATAGTGCAAATATATTTCATTACTGTGTTATTTTTTTGTCAGACATTTTGTTAATTACTTAGTGGTTGCTTGGTGTTAAATTGTTTTGCTAGAGGCACAAAAGTGGCATGAATGCCTTATGTTGTAAGCTTTGCTCTGCTGTTATCTTAGTGCTTTGTTGATGTTGTTGTCTTTTCATTTGCAACAGTGGTAACTGTTGATGCCCTGAAGGGATTCTTCTTGTGCTTTTCACTTTTTGTGCCTTTTTTTTTTTTTTTTTGTTGCTTTTTGTGCATTTGTATGGGCGGGCAGGTGGGTGGGACTGGTGGGGATCTGCGCTGACCTCTCTGAATGAGCACGATTGACTTGAAAATGGAATATATATATATATATATATATATATATATATATATATATATATATATGTGTGTGTGTGTGTGTGTGTGTGTGTGTGTGTGTGTGTGTGTGTGGGGCCAATAGGACATGTGGCACTGGCCAGGAGGCATAGTTTTGACTTTCTGCATTTCATCCTTTTAGGCTGCTTGATTCTGTATTGGGCTTCAGGGCCAATAGGATGCATACCCTGAATTCAATGTGACAACCTGGTTCCTGAGTCTCCTTTCCACATGGAGGAATCCTGTGCCGCCTTGTATAAGTGAATGGCCTTTAAAATTCTGCTTAAGTTGCTTCATCATGGTATCTAGTTTTGAATGTTGGCCTGCCACTTATGCTTGTCCTGCTTGTGCTCAGTCATCCAACCGAGATAGTTATAATGCTATTTGTGTTATAATATTGCTAATAAAATGGATGATCATTGGTATTCTAAGAGAAGGTTATGCCAAGTTATAAAGATGGTGTCCATTGGTATTTCGAGGGAGGTTATGTCTATTGGTATATTTATAACATTTTTTACCATTTGCCTATAAATAGATGGTGTTGCCGCCAAATTACGTTCCTTGAACGCCGAGGAAACGAAGGTTTTCCTCGTTGGGCTCCTGCAAGAAAAGTTCCCGGAGATCGGATGCTCCGGTGGGGACCCTTCGACGCTCAAGCCAGTCACTCGGGAACAGACAAGATTTAACTAGCAGAAATGAGTTAGAGAACTGAAGTTCAGGATCCTTCCCTCGTTGTATGTGTTGGCTTTTATACCTGTATGACGATCTTTCTTTTCCTGCTTCCAGAAGGTTGCTGACTTCGAGGTGCCTTTGTCCACTAACGAACGAAAAGCAAGGCTGACAACGACGGATCGCAACCGTTTGTCAGAGGTGTCCCTCCTCGTCTGCCACCTGCCGAATGCGGCGCTGTAGGTGGCAGACGGATATGGTCGGGCCTGGCGTGCGCCGTAACGGGGTATGGCCACGTGCTGTTGCAGGTGAGTGGTGGGTCATGTGGCCGCTGTAGGCGGTTGGTGGGCCATGTGGGCGTGTCTGGTGTCTCGAGGCAGCAGGTTGCCAGCCCCGGTGGCAAGGCCGAGATGGACGCTTGAGGCCGAGGCCGAGGCTAAAGCTTGAGGCCGAGGTCAAGGCTGACGCTCGAGGCTAAGGTCGAGGCCCAGGCCGAGGCTAAAGCTCGGGGTTGACGCTCGAGGCTAAGGTCGAGGCTCAGGCCGAGGCTGAAGCTTGAGGCCGAAGGGAACCTCGGACCTCCGAGGCCCTCGGAGGCCGAGGGGGGCCTCGGAGGCCGAGGCGGACACTCGGGGCCGATGGGAACCTCGGACCTCCGAGGAGGACCTCGGAGGTCGAGGCGGACCTCGGAGTTGCAGGCTGGGCCCTGTTAGTTTGTTGTTTGTCTACCGTTTACTTTGACGATATCGGATCAGCCATATCAGATGCCTCTTCGCCCCTGAGATGAGGTGGGCCCACCTTGGCGAAGCGAAAGGGGTGTCACTTCCCAAGTGGCTGATCTTCGTCCTCTACCAACCACCCCCGGACACGTGTCACTGGGCGTTGCGATAGCTTAACGCGGGCGACCTTAGGGATGTGAAGGGGCAGTTGCTGCCGTTCGTCCGATTTGTAGGGATCGTTCCCGAGACGGGGCTATTCTCTCGAAATCCATGGAAAGCGGCCGCCATCATTGCCATCATGACGATGACGTCAGCGACGTCCTATCATTGGCTGGAGGCGGATCGTCTCACGCGCCGGGCGTTCGCCGAGGCGATCCAGCCTATAGCAAGAGTCTGCGTGGTTGGTCAGGTGAGGCAGGATGATTTGAAATCTGATAAAACCCTCGGGCGAGGGCTGACTCTGGCCACTTTGCTCCCACTATCGTCGTCTTCCTCTGAACCCCTGACCTTCAACCTTCTCTGCAACCTGAGAACCAGCTTCCGCCATCTTCTTCCCCAGGTCAGCCCCTTGTCCCTTCCAGACCTTTCTTTTCTTCTTTTGAACTTTCAAAATGAGTTCTTCTCCTTCCTGGTCCTCGTTGGTTGATTCCGAGGACCATATTTTTCCTTCGAGGCTTCGTGTCTCTTCTTCTCCTCCTTCGTGGTCCTCCGATCCGGAGGACCGCCTTCCTCTTGCTCAATGGTAGGCCGTCGATAGGGCTCCCGCAGGGAGACTCTCGGCGGCGGCCGGCCGGGCCCCAGCGAGGAGGCGCCAGGCAACGGTCGGCACCTCCTCGAGGGCGAGGGCGGAATCCCCGACGGGGGCTGCCTCCATGGTAACGGGCCAAGACCTAGCGAATATCAGGGCCTGCTACCAGATTCCCCAAGATGTCGGGCTCTTCCTTTCGATCCCCGACGACAAGGTGGTCTCCTTCCGGCCCGATCGAGTGGCTGTCTACGAAATATCCCTTAGATTAGGTCTCTGCCTACCTTTTCATCCTTTTTTTCATCAATCTTTTATACTATTACTCCTTGACTCCTACTCAGCTGGTCCCGAACTCCCTTCGGACCGTTTGCGCCTTTCTTGTCCTTTGCCACCCCCTCCAGATCACCCCCAGACTCTCCCTCTTCCGCTGCTTTTACACCCTTAGGCTTTCCCTCTTCCGCTGCTTTTACACCCTTAGGCAGCAGGGGGGTTGGTGGCTATTCCAGCCCCGACCTGACGGTGTCCTTAAATTACTTCTCCCCTCCTTCGTCAAGGGATGGAAGTCCCGGTTCTTCTTTGTGGATCTTGGTCAAGTCAAGCCCGGGTGTGGGGATCTGACCTCCGACCCAATATGAACTCCACCATTCTCCCGGAAGACAAGGAGGCACTGGGGCAGTTGTTGACTGTCGACATCCCCAGATATACCCTGCTTCTATTGGAGGACAATCTCCGGCTGGCGGGTCTCACCTCCCGAAGCGGTGAGTAACAAACGTCTCTATACTTAGCCAAACTTTCCTTCTTTCTTTTTTTTTACTAACTCCGACCGATGTTGCGCAGTAATGAAGCCCCCGATCGCCAAGCTCAGGAAGGTGCGGCCAAGAGGATGAGGGCCTAGGGGGGCCCGCGAGAGGGGCAGCAGGCGCCGGCCCCTAAGCGCCTGACGGTGCGGGTATCCCAGCCACCCGAGCGCGAAGAACCTCCAATCGCTCCGGAGGTGGACTTGACGATCGACACCCCGCCGGAGGAGGCGATGGCCGAGGGGGCGACGATGGAGGAGCCCCAAGTTCCCAGCGAATCAGCCCCGATCGAGGCAGAAAGGAGCTGGGGGGCGGGGCCATCAGCGGCAGCGAGCTCGCCCCCCAAGCAGATGCCGGCGGACAGCCCTCCACGCATCGAACCTGAGGCTGTCGAGGCTGCGGAGGGGAGCAGAGTCAGGTCGAGATTGCCTCGAGACTCCATTTTGAATGACGGACGCTGGGCTAAGCAGCTCGTCTCGAGGATCGTTGTGCTCGAGGTCCAAGAGGAACTTAGTCATTTGAAAGCGGCTATGTTCTTTCGAGAGTCCTATTCGGCCCTCACCCGAGTAAGTAATCCTGCGGCCCTTTGCCCATTGAATATTTGATCTTGTACTGACATGTAGCCCGAATGCAGTTGGCAAACTCCCTGGTGGCCACGAGGGAGGTCATCAGCGGTGGAAAGACCCTCATCCGGCAAGCTTAGCTGGAGTCTGAGGTGGCTCAGGCTTGGGCCGAAGCGGTAGAAAAGGCTATGGAATCAGCTAGGGCCGATCGAGCCGATGAAATAAGGGCGGCCGAGAGTCGAGCGAAGACCGAAGCCAATCGACTTCGGGCGGCACTCAGCCAGCTCACGGAGGCCGAGGGTGCCATCGAGGCTCGGAACCTCCACATCGCCGAGCTAAACTTGGCCGTCCAGGCAACCGAAGACAGGGCCAAGCATGCCGAGGAGGAAGCGGAGCACGCAAAGGAGGCAGAGAAGACGGCAGCCTCTCTGGTCGTGGAGAAGGAGGCCAGGGTTGCCGAGGTGGAGGCCGCTGCCGAGGCTAGGGCTGTCACGGTCGTGGAGGAATTCAAGGCGTCGGAGCACTTCGCCGACGAGCTGGTCGAGGCCAACGCGGACTCCTATATCCAAGGATTCCGCGACGCTAGGGAGAAGGTGGCCTGGGTCTTGGACCTCTCATAAGCCTTGGAGATCAAACCGGATCAAGAGTCCGAGGGGGCATCCTCTGGCGACGAGCCCGCTGCCAATCCTTGATCTTATTGTAATTTTCCTTTGTTTTTTGCATCAAGTCCGACTCAGTCGGCATTTTGTAAACATTTTTCCATCAATGAAATTGTTTTTGACCAACTGCCTTGTGTCGCTTTTGAACCTTTGGGTTGCTAACGTTGGATCCCTAGGGGCCTCGTTGGCACCGAGGGGTAGTTTCTACTCATGTGCAAGTGACTTCGACTTAGCTATGTAGGGCCGGACCCTTGGGAGAGCCAAGGAAGACTCATGCTTCCGAGGACCGATGGAACATCGGCCTTGGGACGTCGAGGAAGACTCGGGCTTCTGGGGACCGATGGAACATCGGCCTTGGGACGCTGAGGAAGACTCGGGCTTCTGGGTACCAATGGAATATCGGCCTTGAGATGCCTCGGGCTTCTGGGGACTGATGGAACATCGGCCTTGGGGCGCCGAGGAAGGCTCGGGCTTCTGGGGACCGATGGAACATCGGCCTTGGGACGCCGAGGAAGACTCGGGCTTTTGGGAGCTGGTGGTACACCGATCTTCAATGCCAATGGTACATTGGGCTTTCCGTGCCGAGCTGGCCTCGGGCTTTTGGGGACCGATGGAACATCGGCCTTGGGACGCCGAGGAAGACTCGGGCTTTTGGAAGCTGGTGGTACACCGGTCTTCATTGCTAATGGTACATTGGACTTTCCGTGCCGAGCTGGCCTCGGGCTTTTGGGAGCCGGTGGTATACCGGTCTTTAGTGCCAATGGTATATTGGACTTTCTGTGCCGAGCTGGCCTTGGGCTTTTGGGAGCTGGTGGTACACCGGTCTTCAGTGCCAATGGTACATTGGGCTTCCCATGCCAAGTTGGCCTCGAGCTTTTGGGGACCGATGGAACATCGGCCTTGGGACGCCGAGGAAGACTCGGGCTTTTAGGAGCCGGTGGTACATAGATCTTTAGTGCCAATGGTACATTGGGCTTTTCGTGCCGAGCTGGCCTCGAGCTTTTGGGAGCCGGTAGTACACTAGTCTTCAGTGCTAATGGTACATTGGACTTTTCGTGCCGAACTGGCCTCGGGCTTTTGGAAGCCGGTGGTACACCGATCTTCAGTGCCAATGGTACATTGGACTTTTCGTGTCGAGCTGGCCTCGGGCTTTTGGGAGCCGGTGGTATACCGGTCTTCAGTGCCAATAGTACATTGGACTTTCCGTGCCGAGCTGGCCTCGGGCTTTTGGGAGCCGATGGTACACCGGTCTTCAGTGCCAATGGTACATTGAACCTTCCGTACCGAACTGGCCTCGGGCTTTTGGGAGCCAGTGGTACACCGGTCTTCAGTGCCAATGGTATATTGGGCTTTCCGTGCCGAGCTGGCCTTGGGTTTTTGGGGACCGATGGAACATCGGCCTTGGGACGCCGAGGAAGACTCGGGCTTTTGGGAGCGCCGATGGTACATCGGTCTTCAGTGCCAATGGTACATTGGGCTTTCCGTGCCGAGCTGGCTTTGGGCTTTTGGGAGCCGATGGTACATCGGTCTTTAGTGCCGATGGTACATTGGACTTTTCATGCCGAGATGGCCTCGAGCTTGTGGGGGAAAACTGGGATACTTGAATTCATGTTTGTTAATATTAAATGTAGGGCAAAAGCCCAGAAGAATGCAAGCGTGAAATTCAATGTAAAAAGAGAGTACACTACTGATAATACCGACGGAGGTTGTCAGCTTTCCACGTTCGCAGGAGTGGCTTTCCGTCCACCCCTTAGATCTTGTACGCTCCGTGGCGGAGTGCCTCGGTGACTCGATAAGGTCTTTACCAGTTGGGCGCTAACTTGCCTCCTTCCGTTGGTTTTGAAACCTCGGCTCGCCGAAGGACCAGGTCCCCCGACAAAAAGGTTTTCGGGCGAACGCGAGCGTTGTAATACCTGGCCACACGCTGTCGGTAGGCTGCCATTTGGAGTCGTGCTCGGTCCCGCACCTCCTCTACCAGGTCGAGGTTGGCACGCAACTGGTTCGGGTTGTCCTCCTCGCTGTATGCCTCCACCCTGGGACTCGGAGAGCCGATTTCTATCGGAATGACTACTTCAGATTCGAAGATGAGGCTGAAGGGAGTCTCTCCAGTGGGGGCCCGCGGCGTGGTATGGTAGGCCCACAGCACACTTGGGAGCTCCTCCACCCATCGCCCTTTGCAGTCATCCAGTTGGGCTCTTAATCCTTGGAGAATAATGCAATTGGTCACCTCGGCCGCCCCGTTGGTCTGAGGATGCCCTACAGAGGAGAACCGCTGGCGGATGCCCAGCTCGGTGTAGAATCCTCGGAAGGACGCGTTGTCGAACTGTCGACCGTTGTTGGTGACCAAGGTGTGCGATAGCCCGAACCGGCATATTATGGACTTCCAAAAGGACGTCACCTTGCCCTCGGTGATCTTGGCGAGTGCCTCGGCCTCGATCCATTTGGTGAAGTGGTCGACAGCCACCAACACGAACTTGCGCTGATCGGAGGCTGGAGGGAATGGCCCCCGCCATTCCTCATTGGGCGAAGGGCCAAGGTGCCGCCAGGGGGGTCAGCTGAGACGTTGGCTACCTCTGGATGTTAGCATGGCACTGGCAGCTATCGCACTTGACGAGCTCGGCCGCGTCCTCCCTCATGGTCAGCCAGTAGTACCCCTGCTGCAGGGCCTTGTACGCCAGGGCTTTGCCCCCCCAGATGACTTCCGCAGATGCCCTCATGAATTTCTCGTAGGATGTAATCAACTTTCGTGGGGTCGCGCACTTGAGCATAGGGTATGAGAACGACCTCCGATAGAGCTTTCCATCCATTAGCAAGAACTCCGCCTGAGTAGTCTTGCCTTGGTCGGGTCCTCAGGGAGGGCGCCGTCGGTCAAGTACCGCACATAGGTGTCCATCCAAGAAGGCTCCTGCTCGAGCGACAGAGCCTCCTCCGCTGCCTCGATGCTCAAAACTTGCAGATGCTCCACGAATGTCCCCTCCCTAAGATCTCGTCGGCCGAAGTGGCCAAGCATGACAACGCATTAGCCCGGGCATTCTCCGTCCGGGGAATGTAGCTGACGCGAAAGTAAAAAAACTGGAAGGCCTGGGATTGCACCTTTACTCAGGTATCGGGACATAGTCGGGTCTTTGGCCTCGTACTCCCTAGTGACCTGTTCGGAGACAAGCTGAGAGTCCGTGAAGGCTCTCAGACGCCTCGCCCCGAGCTTCTTGGCTAGCCTCATCCCGGCCAGCAAGGCTTCGTACTCCGCTTGGTTATTGATGGCTGGGAAAAGAAACCGGAGGGCATCCTCCATCACCTCCCCCTCAAGGCTTGCAAGAATGAGTCCAGCTCCACTCCCTTAAGAATTCGATGCTCCGTCCACGTGGAGGATCCAAGCCTCCCCCCGCTTCAGTCGTGGGAGACCCCACACGCGGCTCCGGGCTTGGCTCCTCCGGACACTCCTCGGCCCAAGTGCACTCGATCAAGAAATCGGCTAACACTTGGGACTTCATGGCAAACCTCGGCCGAATGGATAAGTCGAACTCCCCCAGCTTGATGGCCCATTTGGCCAACCGATCGGAGGTATCAGGACAAGATAAGATAGTCCAGAGGGGTTGGTCCGTGAGTACCACGATCGGATGAGCTTGGAAGTAAGGCCGGAAATGCTGGATGGAGATAATCAAGGCAAATATAATTTTCTCGGTCCGAGAATACCTGGTCTCGGCGTCATGGAGTACCTTACTGGTGTAGTAGACTTGCTTCTGCGCCCCGTTGGCATCCATGCGAACAAGCACGGAACTTATGGCCTCGGGGAAGGCTGCAAGATATAGAAAGAGCTCCTCCCTGCCTCTTAGCTTGGACAGCAGTGAAGGAGTGGATACAAATTTCTTCAGCTCCTCGAAAGCCTTCTGGCATTTCCTTCGTCCACTCGAAGCTGTGGACCTTGCGCAACGCCTTGAAGAAAGGCAGACACCTTTCTGCCGACTTGGACAAGAAACGGCTCAAAGCTGCTACTTTACTGGTCAGGCGCTGCACCTCTTTTTTGTTAGCCGAGGGCCTCATGTCCAGAATGGCTCGGATCTTATCGGGGTTAGCTTCGATTCCCTGCTGAGTCACCATGAAGCCTAAAAACTTGCCCGCTGTAACCCCAAAGGCACACTTGTGGGGGTTCAGCCTCATCTGGTATCGGCGGAGATTGCCAAAGGTCTCCGCGAGGTCGGCGACGTGGTCGGCAGTGTGGATGCTCTTGGCCAGCATGTCGTCCACGTACATCTTCATATTGCGCCCGATCTGGTCTTCAAAGACCTTGTTCATCAACCTCTGGTAAGTAGCCCTCGCATTCTTCAACCCAAACGGCATCATCTTGTAGCAGTATATCTCCTTCTTGGTCATAAAGAAGGTCGCCTCCTTATCGGCTGGGTCCATCCTGATCTGGTTGTACCCCGAGAACGCATCCATGAAGCTGAGGATCTCGTGTCCGGACGTGGCATCCACCAGCTGGTCGATCCGAGGTAGTGGGAAGCTGTCCTTGGGACATGCTTTATTGAGGTCGGTGAAGTCCACGCACATCCTCTAACTTCCATTGGCTTTGCGGACCATTACAACATTTGCCAGCCAGTCGGGATAATGCACCTCGCGGATGTGACCGATCGCCACCAACTTGCATACCTCCTCGTCTATGGCTCTATGCCTGTCAGGAGCAAAGCTCCTCTTCTTCTGCCTAACGGGTCGGCACTCCGGCTTGATGTTGAGCTGGTGGGTAATCACTTCTTACGAAATGCCTGGCATGTCGGACGCCGACCAGGTGAAGATATCTGCGTTGGCTCGTAGGAAAGCGAGGAGCTGGTCGCGGGCCTCCTCCGGAAGCAAGGCCCCGATCTGGATGGTCTGCGTCGAGTCTTCTTCTAGGAGGAAGGCTAGTAGGTGCTCGGCCGGTTCCCTCCTCCTTGCCGAGTCTCGGAGGTCCAGCGCCTCTGGTGCAGGTACAGATATCGCCCCCTAAGGACTGGGGGCCATGTGGTAGCAAAGTGGCGGTGGATTCTGCTCCCCCCACATCTCCTTGACTCCTTCGTTGGTGGAAAACCTCACGAGGAGCCTTTTGGTGGAGATGACAACGTCCAGGAGGTTAAGTACAGGCCTTTCGAGGATGGCGTTATAGGCAAGGGGCACTCGGACCACCAAGAAGCTCATGAAAATTGTGCTTTGACGCCGGGGGCGTGCCGGCCGTGACAGGGAGAGTGGTCTCTCCCTCAACCTTCACAGAGTCCCCGGTGAACCCCATCAGGGGTGTGGTGACGGGCCGGAACAGGTCGGGAGACAGGTTCATGTGAACAAAAGCATCGTAAGTTAATACGTCCATCGAGCTTCCACTGTCAACCAGAATTCTTTTTATAGGATGCTTAGCAATCGTCATGGACACAACAACGCTATCATCATTTTTGTTAACTACCCCCTCTAGGTCCCTTTTAGAAAAAGGAATTACAGAATCTAACTCTCCCTCCCCTTTGGCCTCTTGAGCGAGCCGCCTGTCCTCCAGGAAATCATTGCCACTGTCTTCTCGGTCGGCGCATTGTCGATCATCAATGATGGAGGCACCGATGGGCCAGGGGCACTCGGGTTGTTCCACTGAACGAATTTCCCCAGGTGGCTCTGCTGGATAAGGTCCTCTATCGCCTTCTTCAGCTGACGACAGTTATCGGTGTCGTGGCCGTGGTTCCAGTGGTAGCGGCAGTATAGGTTCTTGTTGCGGGAGGGTCTTTGAGTTCAGTGGAGGAGGGCGCGACAGGAATGACTTGCCCTCGATCTCCAGCAAGATGTGGGAGATGGGAGCAAGCAGGGGGGTGAACGGGCCGTCCCGCGGCGGGGGAGCCCGAGGATGGTTGTTTGGTTGGCGGGGAGGCTCGGGCCTCCTGGGACGAACTTCAGCAGGCTCTGGACGTGTCGGCTTCTTGGTGGTGCTTCCGTTAACCTCGAGCCGGGAGGAATCAGCCTCGTCGGCGCAGATATATTTCTGGGCCCGGCTCAAGAGCTCGGCGTAGGGGCCGGGCGGCTTCTTGTCAAGGGAATATGCAAAGCGGGAGGGACGGAGCCCTCGCTTCAAGGCCAAGGTGGCCATGGAGTCCTCGAGGTTGTATACCTCCAGGGCTGCTTCTTTGAATCGAGTGGCGTAGTCCCGCAGAGACTCGCCACCCTTCTGCTGGACGGAGAAGAGACTGTTCGCTACTCTCGAAATCTTTTGGCAGGCGTCAAAATGGGCCAGGAAGGCCCTTTCCAGTTGACGAAAGGAGTTGATACTCCATGGTGGCAGGCGGGAGTACTAGGCTCGAGCAGCCTTCTTCAAGGTGGCAGGGAAGGCGATGCAGAGGAGTGAGTCGGTTGCTCTCTGGACCTGTATGAGAACCTTATAACTCTCCAAATGGTCCAGAAGATCGGTGGTTTCGTCGTACGGGTCCAACTGAGGAAGGCAGAACCGGGTTGATATCGGTTCCTCCATGATGCGACGGGACAGCGGCGGCCGGCTATCATAGTCTGCCTCTGGCGGGTTGGTGATTCGGCGACTGAGTTCCTCCAGCCGTTGATTGTACTCGTCAAGCCGATGCTCAGCCCGGCAAGCGATTCGGCCGTCGAAGGACCCCTTCCTCGAGGATTCTGAGGAGGGGGAAGAGTGGCGGCGATGCTGACGGGGGTGGTCCACCTCCTTCCCGTGCCGCCGCTTGGGAGAAGCACTAGCATGTCGAGAGGGCGATCGGTGCCTCTTGGAGGCTTCCCGACGGTGAGGCCTGAGCGAAGTACGGCGGTGGTGAGCTTCTCAAGCAAGAGACCTCCCCTGGGAAGAGTGTTGACTGGGTTGGACCACTTCTGGGACCGACGGGAGTGGCTCCGGCTGCTACGTGACTGCCGGTTGTTGTTGCAGGACTCGGACCGCTGTTACCAAGGACTGGACTTGCATGGAGAGGGCGGCGAACCGATCCTCGTGAAGTTGCTGCGGTAGCGGTGTAGGGATGTCAGTTGGGGGAGCGGAGAGCTCGGGGAAAGAGAAGTTTTTTTTAAACATGTTCGAAGCTTTTCTCTTTGATGCCCCTACCTGGCGCGCCAATCTGTTGCCGCCAAGTCACGTTCCTTGAATGTCGGGGAAACGAAGGTTTTCCTCGTCGGGCTCCTGCAAGAAAAGTCCCTTCGGTGGGGACCTCCGACGCTCAAGTCAGTCACTCGGAAACATACAAGAGTTAACTAGCAGAAATGAGCTAAGAACTGAAGTTCAGGATCCTTCCCTCGTTGTATGTGTTGGGTTTTATACTTGTCTGACGATCTTTCTTTTCCTGCTTCCAGAAGGTTGCTGACTTCGAGGTGCCTTTGTTCACTAACGAATGAAAAGCAAGGCTGACAGCGATGGGTCGCAACCGTCTATCAAAGGTGTCCCTCCTCGTCTGCCACCTGCCGAATGCAGCGATGTAGGTGGCAGACGGATATGGTTGGGCCTGGCGTGCACCGTAACGGGGTATGGCCACGCGCTGTTGCAGGCGACTGATGGGTCACGTGGCTGCTACAGGCGGTTGGTGGGCCACGTGGGTGTGTCAGGTGGCTCGAGGTAGCACGTTGCCAGCCCTGGTGGCAAGGCCGAGATGGACGATCGAGGCCGAGGCTGAAGCTTGAGGCCGAGGTCGAGGCTGACGCTCGAAGCTAAGGTTGAGGCCGAGGCTGAAGCTCGGGGCTGACGCTCGAGGCTAAGGTCGAGGCATATGCCGAGGCTGAAGCTTGAGGCCGAAGGGAACCTCGGACCTCCGAGGAGGACCTCGGCCGAGGGGGGCCTCGGAGGTCGAGGCGGACACTCGGGGCCGATGGGAACCTCGGACCTCTGAGGAGGACCTCGGAGGCCGAGGAGGCCTCGGAGGCCGAGGCGGACCTCGAAGTCGCAGGTTGGGCCCTGTTAGTTTGCCGTTTGTCTACCGTTTACTTTGACGATCTCGGATCAGCCATATCAGATGGCATGGAATTGTAATTGAGAATGAGATGAAATAAGATACGGATGAAATAAGAAAGGATGAAATAAGAGACAACATATTCTAATACTTTCTTTTCTTAGTCTCTTTGTTCTATTGTTACTCTTTAATTATATAACACGTTATCAGCACGAGTCTCTACCTATTATTTTATATTTGTTGAAGAAACTTTTATTAAGGTAAATATTATTTATATATATACGATTGTCTTTAGTCCTTAATAAATTTGAAATAATTTTCATTCTAATAAAAGATTGTGTACTAATTTACTTTGTGTGCTTTGACAGTATTGTTATGGCAAATTTGGCAAAACTTGATTTTGTGGTATTAGATATCATGGGCAAAAATTATCTATCAATCATGTTATGAGTGGGGAAAGATGGAACCGATATAAGATGATCGTCGACGATAAGTTTGCATATTATGTTGCGCAAAATATTGAAAATAAAAATGAGGATCATGAACCAATGTCTATGAAAGAATGTAGACATCGATAAGATTGGCCAAAATGGAAGGATGCAATCGATTCTGAATTAAAATTGTTAGCAAAACGTAAAGTTTTTGGACCGGTTGTTTAAAACCTGTAGGATATAAATGGGTATTCGTGCGAAAGCGAAATAAGGATAATGAAATTGTGAAGTATAAAGCACGACTAGTTGCCCAAGGATTCTCACAAAGACCCGGTATTGATTATGAAGAGACGTATTCTCTTGTAGTGGATGCAACAACTTTTCGATATTTGATTAGTCTGGCAGTGCATGAAAAACTTGAATTGCGTCTTATTGATGTAGTGATAGCCATCTATATGGCTCACTTGACAATGATATCTATATGAAAATCCTAAAAGGATTACAATTGCCTGAAAAGTCTAACTCTAATTTGAGAGAACTTTATTCGATAAAGTTGCAGAAGTCTCTCTATGGGTTAAAACAAGCAGGGCGTATGTGGTACAATCATTTGACTGAATACCTGTTGAAACAAGGCTATAATAATGATCTGGATGTTGCTGACTTTTTTATCCAAGTAAAAGAAAATAATGATGGTCTAATTGATAGCATGAATGTATAAGGATAATTTTAAGAATGCCTATGTTATCAAATAATACCATGCAATAAAATAATATCTTATTATATATATGTTTGTTTTAAGAAAATTGATGCAATGATGAATTATGACTTTTAGTTTTTATGCCTTTATATATCTTGTATTCTAATTTGTATTATTCAAATTTATCTAAATCCGAGTTGGTAGGTTTTGCAGATATAGGATATTTGTTTGATCCTCGTAATGGTCGATCACAAACGGGTTATGTCTTTATATATGATGGCACTTCTATTTCATGACGTTCTACAAAGCAAACAATTGTGGCTACATCATCTAACCATGCCAAAATTCTGGCAATTCATGAAGCAAGTCGAGAATGTGTATGGCTTAAATCGGTAATCCAATACATTCAGAAGACGTATGAATTATTTTCTCAAAAGGAGGTACCATCTATTTTGTATAAGGATAATACGGCTTGCATAGCTCAACCGAAAGGAGGGTATATCAAAGGTGACATAACAAAACATATATCTTCAAAGTTCTTTTTTACTCATGACCTTCAGAAGAGTGGTGCTATTAATGTTCAACAAGTTCGATCCAGCGATAATCTCGCTGATTTTTTTATGAAAACACTATCTACAAAGAGATTTGAGGAGTTAGTCCAAAAAATTGGACTACGACGACTCAAGGATCTCGAATGATAATTTTAAGAGAAGTATATCAAAATATGCAGTCAAAAGGGGAGCAAAATACTGTACTCTTTTTTTTCTTAGCTATAGTTTTGTTCCATTGGATTTTTCTAGCAAGGTTTTTAATGAGGTAGTATCCCCTCTCAATAAAAGACATGAATGATGTACTCTTCTCTTCACTAAGAATTTTCTTTGGTCAAATAAATGGACATCCAAGGGGGAGTATAATATTGCTAATAAAATGGATGTTCATTGGTATTCTAAGAGAAGGTTATGTCAAGTTATAAAGATGGTGTCCATTGGTATTCCAAGGAGGGTTATGTCTATTGGTATTACCTGTAACATCTTTTACCATTTGCCTATAAATAGATGGCATGGAATTGTATTTGAGAATGATGGATGAAATAAGATATCGATGAAATAAAAAAAAGATGAAATAAGAGAGAACATATTCCAATACTTTCTTTTCTTAATCTTTTTGTTCTATTGTTACTCTTTAATTATATAACAATTTGGACACGTTTGGCAGAATCCAAGCTTTTCAATGGTGGTCAACATTGCTGGTGAACTGATGCAGGTGAACCTTGCCTAAGTTGATATCCTTGATTTAAACCACCATGAGCTTTAGAAAGCTAATCACTTGAGGAAAATAAACTAGATTCCTGCTGTTGCATATATGCTGTGAGATCCTGGGGCATTTTAATTGTGGAAATGGTGCATGAGCAAGTGAACTTCATTCATAATCCAGCATATATTTTTAAGAATATATCTAATCATTTAACTGCTTGTATCATGGTTAGATGGATCAGGGGCTTTTGATCCAGACATACTGATTGGTCATGTCACGGTTGTTAAGACTTATGTGTTAGTGGGAGAATGACAACAAATGTCTCTTTGTTAGGGGTTTAGATCTAGCTTCTCTAATTCTTTTCTCTTAGAATCTTGTTGCAAGACTAAGGGAAGGGGAAAATACACAAAGACTCACCATGCAGAAAGAGGAGTTCAACACATGCTGGCTTAAATAATAAGGTTGGTGAATGATGGATAACGGAAGAACTTAAGAAACCATGTTTTAAATCTGGAATTGAAGAACTTTTTGGCTGAGTGGTCTTGATCTGCAGGCAAAGCTTTAGAATTAAAGGAGACCTCTCTCTCTTGCTTTTTGGGTGAATTTATTTTTCACGGAAGGAATGTGATGCTTTACTACTCTTAGTGTAAGAATTTGCTTAGGTTATTGAAGACTGCAATTTGGGGGTCCTGCTCAGGAAGAGTGAATCTTTCATGTGGGTGCAAGTAAATAATTTTAGTAACTATTCAGCTTTATTAGTCTATCTCGAGTGCGTGCAGTCCAATTGTTGGGCTCTACTTGACCCATAAGCTTGGCTGCGGCTCTTTTTTTTTTTTTTTTGGTACAAGCGGGTGATCACACGAATCTAGGGTGAGTCAAACTCGATATGTCAGAGTACAAAATTTGAGTCAAAACAGCAGGGCAAGGATCTCCCTGCTTCCAACTCCAAAACCCAGAGTAAATTGAGTATTTTAAGTGACATGCTGTGAACCATTATTCATTCATTTGAACGCCCCATGGTTTTTGTCTGAAATAGAAAAGCTCAAACAAAGGAGTTCCGAAATTTAGAGGTAAAAGGGTAATGCATGATCTGTTTAAACAGATGATGTGTGTTCTTCTATTTCTTTTTCTCTCATTCTTGTGATGCTATTTTTCATCTTTTTAACTTCTTGATTTTTCTTAGTATTGTTACAGCATTTGCTTCTAAGAACTCATCATATACGTATGAGGTTTGAATTCTCGATTGGATGGGGAGATCATGGCGGTTCCGTCTTATTTCTACGGAAAAATCGGACTAGGACTAGGGTGGGACATCAAAACCCAACTTTGTAGGGAAAGAAGAAGAATAAGAAAAGAGAGAAAGGAGAGGAACTCAACTCAAATCATCAAAGCCTTTTTCCCAACTACATGGGTCGGCAGAGAAAGGAGAGGAAAAAAGAAAAAAAAAAGGAAGAAAGAAAAGAAAGAAAGAAAAAAAGAAGAAAAAAGAAGGAAAGAAGAAACAAAAGAAAGAAAAGAAATAAAGAAAATTGAAGGAGAGAGAGGAGGGTATTAGAATGCTCTATCGGAAGATTCTGGCTGTCCCATCTTGTTTCTACGGAAAAATCGAACTAGGACTAGGGTGGGACATCAAAACCCAACTTTGTAGGGAAAGAAAGGAATAAGAAAAGAGAGAAAGGAGGGGAAAAGAAGAAACAGAAAGGGAAGAAAGAAAGGAAGAGAGAAGAAAAATAAGAAAGAAAAGAAAGAAGAAAAAAAAAAAGGAAAGAAGAAATAAAGAAAGAAAGAAAAGAAATAAAGAAATTGAAGGGGGGAGAGGAGGGTGTACTAAAATGCTCTATTGGAACAGCCATTGGGATAGGGTAGGATAGTGGGGCATTTTGTTTCATGAAGAAACTAAGATACTTCTATAGATTTAAAACCTTATCTAGGTAAATATTTCTCTAAGCATGTGATAGATTGTGTTTACAGCACCTTTTCACCTTTTTAAGTGATTATTTATAGCTAAAGCATGATTATTTATGCTGATATTGCATTTCAGATAGGATTTTTATTTTGATGTTATCAATTTTTTAGATGGGGTTTAATATATCATTGTTCTTTTTCTTTCATCTACAACCATAGTTATCAAACTTGGACTGGATGTTGACCTGTTCCAAGAGGCTAGATCACCAGGTCACTGATCCAACCACTAGGTCCATTGTAGTGACATATTAAAATCTTAAAATATACTATTGAAGGAATACTAAGTACTAGAAAAATATATATTGAGCTGCTTTCCTAATAAATTACAGATAAAATCTCTTCCATAAAATTACGAACCTATCTTCTTAAATCTTTAAACAACAAAGGACTACCATTTTTTAAAAGAAAAATTAGCAAGATGTCCCCTATTGTTGTTATTTTTGAAAATGGGTCAGGCTTCTATGCACCTCTTAACCTTAACCAGA
This sequence comes from Calamus simplicifolius, assembly GCA_900491605.1. Lineage (NCBI taxonomy): Eukaryota > Viridiplantae > Streptophyta > Magnoliopsida > Arecales > Arecaceae > Calamus > Calamus simplicifolius. The sequence goes on from UESW01002438.1 coordinate 169,468, forward strand.
CCCCCCCTTTTTGTCCATCCCTCTCTATTTTTCACATGGTGATGGGAGGTCTGTGGCAGAGAGATGGAAGGGATGGAGAGAGAGGAGATGTGGGTGACAATAGAAGAAAGGGGGTGAGCACTGACTGATGGGGGAGAGATGGTGAGAGAAATTATGGCGGCAAAACCATCTGATGATAGATGCAACAATGCCCATACAAGGTGGAGGGGGGACATGGTCTGTAGCATCAGCCATGCGCCAAGAGAGGGAGTGCAACTAGGCCGCGGGGGGGGGGGGGGGGGGGGGGGGAGGGGACAATTGATGTGCAGGTTAGACGTGGGTTCTTGTCAGTAGTTTCAGACAGTGGCCATTGGGGAGGAGGTATTGTGAGAGGAGACCAAAGTTCTCTTTCTCAATTGGCAGGCCTGTTGTTTGAAGAGACGAAGACTAATGGAACTCTGCTTTTGTTTCAGGGGAGGGTAAAACTGTCTTTTAGATGTAAAAAAAAGAGCCAGGTGAGTAGAAAAACAAATCAGAAACAGGGAATTGGGAAAGCCAATTGAATCCAAAAAAAGTTTGGAGTTGGAAATGGAGGAGAGTAACTTGAAGAACTGTGATTTGTTTTTTTTTCTTTTTTCTTTTATTGTGAAGTCCAGCTACATAAGGGCAGTAGAGTTAACCTGGAGAAGAAGGTCCACCCTACTGATGCCTTCTATTATCAAAATTGTAGAGATGTCTGTCCCATTAGGTGAGCATTCATTGCTACAATTGAATTGAAGGTTATGCCTACAAATCTGGTTAGAGATTTGTTAAGGTCAGGCAACTTTATATAACATGTATACACACCCACTTATGGTCTTGACAATCTGGGATCCTAGAAGGGCAAACTAGGGACAGACAGACCTAGCCTTGGCAATTTTTTTTTTTTTTTTGTCATAAAGTGGCTTCCCTAGCACTTGAATCGACACCATTGCAGTTGTCATTTCAAGCTTTCTACCATTGCACCAAGCGATGACCCCTGATATGTATCTTTAGTATAAGGTGCTGTATGGCGCTAAATTTATCTGGATGAGTGCTGTGATCCCTTCACATAGAGCCAAATGTTTATTGGTGTACAAGAAGGGATGATGATGATGATGATGATGTCCAATAGCCCACTAATCCAACTTGAAGCTGACCTGTGTTTGGATCTTTTAAACAAGGCCTCATAAACTATGGGTTAGGTTTGGATCCTAAAATCAAAGCCAAAACCTTGTGTGTCCAGGTATGGCATCAGCTGAACCACAACCTGAATCCAAAACCCAGCCTGATTATAGTATGCGAGTTTCTGTTTGTTACTTTATTATGCTTGATGTTTATCTTCTTGCTTGTCCCAAGTAAGGAATAATTTCCTTCGCTCCAAGCTGGGAGTGTCCTCAAGTGCTTCACTCCACTTGTAGCAAAAGTGTTCACAAGGCCGACAATGATCAGTGATTACTATATCTCTCTTTCTCTTGCTGCTTCACTAGTCTGTCCTTAACCTTGCCCTGTCACCTCACCTCACCTCACCTCACCTCACCTCACCTCACAGCCAACAGGGCCTAACATAGCCTGATGCATGCCTGATTATAACTCAAAACCTGACCTGATTACTTTGGCTCTACTATTTGGTATGGGTGTAAGGCTGTAGATTGTGTTTGGATCTGGCTTAGGTAATATGGGTTTGTGTGTGGATATATCCAGATGGCCATTATGGGGCAACAAGTGTTTATGTTTATGATTTGTATTTTTTTACTTTCCTGGGAATATAGTTGCAAGCATGGTTTTTAGGACTGGAACTTGATCTAGGTCTTTGTTTTAATGATTATTGGAAATGATCTCGAGGTGTCCCAGGGAGATGCATTTTTCAGTTTTGCTGGATCTACTGTGAAATCCCTTAGGACATTAAGTGTTTATGGCTTGATATCCTTGATCTTTTATGATTGATGCTTCCTCTTTTTTCTTATCCTAAATAATCCTAGTGTAGCATTATTCTAGTTTGAGGTCTGAAATATCATTAAGCAGCCGCCAAGGCCGGTCCCAAGCCCGAATAAAGGAGAAGGGTTGCGTTAGGTAGCTGACAACCAATGTAAAACTCCGTCAGATCCTCGAAAATATGAATATACTAAATCAAACTATGCGAAGGGATAGGATGCCCCATTAAGAGATGTGTTGCATCTACTTCCAGATGTTTCGAAAAATGGGCAAGAGGCACCACCGCATTAGTGCCCGGGTGCGGTGATAAGTGAGCAAGGGTTTCTGCACTACAGACAAGTGCAGGTAAAAAAGTTAGTCCATGATAGTCAGCTTAGAGTAGCAACTTAGAACATAAAAACACTAACAGTTAAAGCAATGGAGATAGTGGACACTATGATTAGAAGAAAAGTAAATATAATATGCTTACAAGAGACTAAATGGGTAGGTGAAAGATCTACAGAAATAGAGAATACAGGATATAAATTATATTACACTAAAAATATAAAAATAAAAATGGAGTAAGAATAATTGTAGACAGAGTTTTTAAGGAATATATTGTTAAGGTAACGAGGAAAGAAGATCGGATTATATCACTAGAACTTATAATTGAGAATAATATAATCAACATAATTAGTGCATATGCACCATAAGTAGGATTAGATCAACAAACTAAGACAAGTTTGGGAAGACATAGATGAAGTAATGTAAGAAATATCACAAGGAGAAAAATATATATATGGGAGGAGATTTTAATGGATATGTAGGTAAACAGAGGAATGGATATGAAACGGTATATGGAGGATATGGATTTGAAGATAGGAATAAAGCCAGCGTGAGCTTATTAGATTTTACAGTGGCATATGATCTAACAATACCAAACACTTGTTTTAAAAAGAGAGATGAACATTTAATAATATTTAAAAGTGAATCTAATAAAAGTCAAATAGACTTTTTCTTAACTAGGAAGATGGATAAAATAACATGCAAAAACTGTAAAGTTATTTTAGGAGAATGTTTAACTTCATAACATAGGATAATGGTAGCAGATATATGGATAAAAATGAAATATAGAGTAAAACATAAAACTATTAATTCAAAAATTAAATGGTGAAATTTGAAAAGAGAAAAATTAGAATTATTTAAAAAAAGTTAGTAAGAGAAATGACTATAAATATAGATAGTGATCCCAACTTAATATGAAAAAAAGCAAAAGCAACTAAATATATAAAAAATATAGCAAAAGAAGTTTTAGGAGAATTAAAAGGAGTAGGACTATTAGGAAAAGAAACTTGATGGTGGAACGGGAAAGTTCAAATTGTCATTAAGCTTGAGAGGATAAACTACAAAATTTGGCAAGAGGCTAGGGATAAAGAAAGTCTTAAAAAGTATAGAGATGCAAAGAAAGAGGCTAAAAAAGCGATAAGTAATGCCAAACTTAAAGCCTATGATGATTTATATAATAGACTAAATACGAAAGAAGGTGAAAAAACTATATAAAAACTAGCAAAACTAAGAGAAAAGAAAACAAAAGATCTTGACTATGTTAAATGTAGATGAAAGAGTCTTAGTAAAAGAAGAAAAGATAAAAGAACGATGAAAAAGTTATTTTAAAAAATTATTAAATAAAAATAATATAGTAAATTTAAGGATAGAAGGATGTTATAAATAAGAAGTAAGAAACAAAAATAATTTTTTTTGTAGATTTAGCATGCTTGAGGCTACAAAGGCTGCATAAAATAAAAAATGTAAAGGTATTAAGGCCAAATGCTATCTTTATTAAGGTCTGTAAAGACTTAGCAGAAATTGAAATCATATGGTTAACCAATTTATTTAATAGGATTGTAGCAACTAAAAGAATGCCGAATGATTAGATAAAAAGCATATTAATATCCATTTACAAAAATAAAAAAGATATTCAAAACTATGCAAATTATAGAGGGATTAAGTGATGAGTCATACATTGAAATTATGGGAGAGAGTAATAGAAAATTGAATAAGAGCTGAAATTTTGGTATCAAATAATCAATTTAAATTTATGCCTAGAAGATCGATCATGGAAGCTATTTATTTATTAAGAAGATTAATGGAGAGGTATAGGAAAAAGAAAAAAGATCTTCATATGATTTTTATTGATTTAGAGAAAGCATATGACAGAGTACCTAGAGAAATAATATGGTGGGTTTTAAAGAAAAAAAGGAGTTATCAAAAGGTACATAGAATTGATAAAGATATATCTGATAAAGCAATAACTATTGTTAAAACAACAATAGGAGAAACTAGTGAGTTTCCAATTATTATAGGTTTACATCAAGGATCTTCTTTAAGTCTGTATCTTTTTGTATTAGTTATGGATGAATTAATCAAACATATTCAAAATGATATCCCATGGTGTATGTTATTTGCAGATGATATAGTGATGATTAATGAAACTAAATCTGGAGTAAATGCTAAGCTATAGATTTGAAGAGAGGGCTTTAAAATCTAAAGGTTTTAAGATCAATAAAGCTAAAACTAAATACATAAAATGTAATTTTAGTGGGAGTAAAAATACAAATGAAGAAACAGTGAAGATTGCAAACCAAGAGATATCAAGGAATGAAAAATTTAGGTATTTGGGATTAATTATCTAGCAAGAAGGTGAAATAGGTGAAGATGTGAATTATAGAATTAAAACAGGGTGGATGAAGTGGAAGAGTGCTTCGGAAGAATTGTATGATCGACGCATCCTATTAAAATTGAAAGAAAATTTTATAAAATCGCTATTAGGTCAATTATGCTGTATGGAACAGAGTGTTGGGCAATACTGAAACATGTGAATAAATTAAGTGTAACAGAAATCCGCATGTTAAAATAGATGTGGTAAAACTTTAAAAGATAGAATTAAAAATAAATATATAAGAGAAATGATAGTAGTAGCCCTAATTGAAGATAAAATGAGAGAAAAACGATTATGGTGGTTTGGACATATACAACGAAGACCTTTAAATGCAGCAGTTAGAAAGAGTGATCTTTTAACAATACATGGTAAGGATAGAGGTAGAGGTAGACCTAAACTAACATGGATAGAAATAATTAAAAAAGATATAACTATCTGTAATTTGAATGTCGACTTAGTCCTGAATAGAGCAGAGTGGAGGAAGCAGATTCATGTAGCTGACCTCATGTAGTTGGGAAAAGGCTTAGATGAGTTGAGTTGAGTTGAGTTGAGGGCTGCCTCTTTTGCAGCCCTTGGGTATTGCTTGTCATAATTTAGATGGACCTTTGAACACTTCCATATTGCTGTTTTTCCTTAAGAATGTATCTATTGATTCATTGAAATCATGCTTCAACATGATTAGCATGGCGCATTTGTTTGGTAGACGGACCATGATACTCTAATCCATCTTCATTATTGCTCTACATGACTGATGGTGAGCCCCTCTAGCAATATACTTGGTACTTGCCTGTGTCTGATTAGATCTAACTAAACGCTAATGTGCCAACTGAGGTGTTAATTAATCTTTCAGTGACCATTTTGCTGCTTGCTTAACTTGTGGTGACTGGTTTGGATAGTGACTTTGCTAACACGTGTTATATCAATTCTTAATTCTTCCTTGGTGATTAACTTGTTTGGAAGATGAAGAACTTGTCTTCTGCTTCTTGTCAGACTTGGAATCAACTTTGGTGGTCTATGCTATTTTGGAGATTATATATATTCTCTGCCTTTTCTCTGAATGGGGCATCATAATCGTTTTTTTAGTCTGTCTTTATTGTGTAGGTTAGAAACCTGGGAGAATAGCCTAGAGTTTGATTGTCTGTGGGTGAGAGAAGCATTGATGCTAGTGTTGGGCATATGCAATGCATATGTGACCAAGGAGAGGGTGGCTTTGGCTACATCTAATTCATGTTTCCTTAATCACACTAATGCTTTTTGCTTCATACACCTCTTTTTTTTATCTTTCTTTTGGAGATAAATAGTTGAACACAGACAAGCAGCTCAGATACTCATGTACGGAGGCCCATGGCTTTTCGAAGTTGTTACTTTGCCTTGACAATTTCAAAGCCTGTTACCTTTTGAATGCAATCAAATAAGCTTCTTATGATGTCCAATGAAATTCCATTCCAGCATACACTTGCAACATCTCTATCCAGTAAGCCATGGTTTATGGTCCATCATGAACTTGAGGGATGAGTTGGAGGTAAATTATACCAGATGTTATATATTATCATACTGTGTATGCTTGGATTATTAGGTCACAAGAGGGTTAAAAAAAGTTGGTCTTGATCTGGCCAACAGAGTTTCTGTTTTGGCTTTTTTTCCCCTTTTGGTTTTGATGGTTTTGCTTGAAGTTTTAGAATTTAGGTTGAAAAAAGGTGAAAAAGATACCCCCAAAAAATAGAACAGATGTGGAAAATAAAAGTAACAACTATTACATAACGTTGAATAGTATTTTATGTCATATAGGTTCATTATTTGTGTGCTCATTTAGCTTGAAGTTAATATTGAAAGTAAGTATATCATACTTGGCATATTGTAGTATGAACGTAAATATTATTTACTTATTAAACTTAAATTGTCTACAAAATCATTATATTTAACAACTTTAAAACTTTTAATGCTTGGTGTATCAAAGTCTATCTTCATCATTTTTAGATAAAACTTGCAAACATATTAAGTTTGTTCATTTTTTTTGGGCATCTTTTCAAAGGTTTTTTTTTCTTTTTATAATTAAATGTGTGTAGCTGTAGAAAAGAACTAGATAGACAATGCTCTCTTCTGTTTAGTTATTCACTTTAGACTATCAAATTCTATAATGCCTTTAAGTGCTTAGCCCAAAAGCCCATTTGATGGGGCCTGACTTTTTCAAAATAACATTTACTAAAAAAGATATTGGTTATAAAATGGGTTTTGGTTGGTTGTTGACATTGAACAACACCTAGGGAATCCTTGTTAAAAACTTCATGTCAGCCTTAAGCAAGGAACGAAGGACTGGGTAGCTGGTCCACTGTGGGCAGAATTTTTGTTGGATATTTGGGGATTAGTGACAAGGATTTCAAGTTGAAGGTGGTTGTGTAGAATTTTTGCTTAAATGGAAGTAAATATAAGCTGCTTATGTTCAGAGTTATGATAATTGAACCATGGATATTTTACAAGAAAACTTTAACCATAAATCATCAGTCATAAGTTAGACTGTAGATGGGTTCCAAGAATGTAAACTGCATTATATCTCTCTCTTTCTATTGCTAAACTGAATTTATACATAAGGTCCCCATTAAGTTGCAAAGATAAACAGTGATTAAATTATATTGGAGAAGCACTAATCTAATGCTTTCGCCTTGTTACAATTTTATTAACTAGGGCTCTGTTTGGGATAACTGCTGGGAGGGCCAACAGCAACTGTTTCTTATAAGCTATGTGAAGTAGTTGTTTTCCAACAGCTGGGGCCAACAATTGTCTCAAACAGGGCCTGAGGATTTATGTTCTAGTAGAATGGTGGGTCTCCCAGTCATTCCGTTCCATTCTTGTGGGAACATGGGTCTGGGACAGGGATGGGTTACCAAAATCCAACCATGTAGAGAAAGAAGAGGAGAAGAAAAAAAGGAAGGAGAGAAGAAAGAAAGAAAAAAGAAAAAGGAAAGAGAGAAAGGAAAAAGAAAAAGAAAATAAAATAATAATGAAAAATTGAAGAGGAGAAATGAGGGTAGTTTTATGCTCTTTCGAGACAACCATCGAGATAGGAAGGATAGTGGGGCTTCTTATTTCCTATAGAAACCGAAATGCCTCCCATCCCATGCGATTTAAAACTTTGTTATTAACTATGTCTAGTCTAGTTTTTTTATTCCTATTGGAATGGTGATCATAAAATAAGCTCGCCTAGATATCTTTTGGCCAATTATTTTGAAATGTTTAATTTTCACTTATGTTACCTTATAAAATTGCATTTTATAAGCTTTTGTTTGATCTAATTAGTTACTAATTTCTCAACTCAACTCATCTAAGCCTTTTCCCAATTACATGGGGTCGGCTACATGAATCTGCTTCTTTCACTCTGCACTATTTTTGCATAATTTGATTTAGTAGATTCATGTTTTAAGGAATTTGACGGAGTTTTACGCTGGCTGTCAGTTATCTAACGCAACCCTCCTCTATCTGGGCTTGGGACTAGCCTTTGCGGAGTTAATTAGTTACCAATTTCTAATCCTCCAAAATTGTAATTTGTTATTCAAATCTATAATTAAACATTTCTTTTTTGACCAGTCAATAATATAATATATGCCATGGAACCACAAAAAAAGTTCACTTTATGTTATTATTTTCCATGTGGGTTTTCTAGGCAGAATTTCTGCCACACAAGTAGATTCAGTCCACACTGGACTTTGCCTTCTTTCTTGTTTATATAAAATATTTCCAAATATTGAGAAATCATTGAGAACTGTTCTTTGCTATTTTAGACTAAATAACATAACAAGTAAGGTTAATCACCCGTTAACAAGCCTTATAGGTCTTGTGGAAAGATCCTTTCTTTCCCTAGGTTACCATGCTAAGGTTTAACAGTTTCAGATTTGATACAAAGTGTATAGGTCTGTAAAGCTGAGACCACCTGTGCTATATGAAGATATAGAATGATGAGTATTAGGTAAATTTATAGAAAGATGAATATCATGGAAGCTTGTACATATTGCTCAGAATGATCAGTTCCAAAATACCTTTTTAAAACTTGAGTAATGATAGAATGATGAGTATTAGGTAAGTTTATAGAAAGATGAATATGATGGAAACTTGTACATATTGCTCAAAATAATCAGATCCAAAACACCTTTTAAAAATTGAGTCATGATAGAATGACGAGTATTAGGTAAGTTTATAGAAAGATGAATATTATGGAAGCTTGTACATATTGCTCAGAATGATCAGATCCAAAACACCTTTTTAAAAATTGAGTCATGATAGAATGGCGAGTATTAGGTAAGTTTATAGGAAGATGAATATTATGGAAGCTTGCACATATTGCTCAGAATGATCAGATCCAAAATGCCTTTTTAAATATTGAGTGATGATATTAGAAAAAGCTTTTTCTTTTTCTTTTCTTTTTGTCATTTAGTTGTGTCCATGCATGTACAAAGTTAAAGCCATGGAGGGTGAATGCTACATTTAATAATTCCTCCTAAACAATTAAGTTTCTCTTTTTTGCTTTATAACCACATTTCCTTGTGGAAGACTTGTCCTTGAGAAGAGGAAGTTAAGGGAAAACATGCTTTAAGCATATGTCAAAAGAGGCAAGTCCTACGAAGGATGAAGTTAGGATAGGGTAAGGCTTTGATTATGTCCAGGGAGAGTGAATCCAATGAAGGATAAAATAAGACAATGTAAGGCTTTGGTTAGGGCTAGGGAGATGATTCACTCCAGGTTACCCTACTAATATTTGTGCATTGAACATATATTCACTGGCCACTCTAATGCACTGGAAATATATAATGACATTTCTTTTTTTCTTTTTCCTTCCTTTTCTTTGTGTGTGTGTCTGTGTTCCTGGGGTTGCAATTCTGTATAAGTTTTGAAATTATGAAAGGAAGTTCTGGAGCTGCCATTTTCTACCACCTAGCTCAGTGTTCGTCAGCTAGTGTTTTAGTGCACAAATTCTGAATAAGAGAGACCTTGTGATGAGTAGAGTCCAAAATTTGAAATAGATACATTGAAGGTCAAGAATAAAACTTTCCCTTGATTATTTCATCTAAGGTTGTATAGCATCATCATCAGCAAGGACAAGGAAAATGACTGGAACAGATGTAAAAATGAATTTGGTTGAAGAATTGTAGAAACTTCTGATGCATCACTGTTTTGTCATCGATTGATTCCGTAGTCCTAGATTTTGTCCAAATTCTAGGGAGTTGTATCCTTGAGCCTTCAGCGAGTTTGTATGAAGTTGAGTCAATCCTACCTAAACAATTGAAGGCACCATTTTAGATTTTGGTCGGATCCAAGATATACACTGCCATCCTATCATTCTTAGGAAGTTGTAGGAAGGTGGCATCAATTGACTGTAGAGTATGGTTGATTTGCTTATTTCAGTCCTGAGTTGGTCAATGTCTTCCCATTAGTTGAGGGATATTAGTGTTGCAGTGGAAGGCTGGATTTCAAAAAAAAAATTTAACCTTGAAACCCTAATCAACCGAAACCTTAGACCCAAAACCCCTTGATTATAACAATTAATTAGTAATAAAATGTAACATATATATGTAGAGAAACATACCTTAGTACTTGGTGAAGAAAGAAAGAAGCTGGTTTTTCAATCTTTTCCACTAGGCGCCCAAGTGTTCGCCCTCCAATGGTGATCCACACAAGAATTGGATCAAAGATATGCTCACGAACTTGACTTAAACCTCTTTTTGGCTTCTTGACTTCTTGGCTTGGCTCTTAGGACCCTTTTACCCTTTTCTTAAGCCTAATAAAACTTGTATAGGCTAAGAAAAGAGTTGTCCTAAATTGACTAAGGCTTGTAGGAAGGGGAGAGGGAGAGAGAAGACTCTTGTCTTAACAAGGATTACTAAAAATTATCCGATGCAATCCCATATGTGCCACCCCCTTTAGATAGTGAATGGGGAGACGTCAAATGAAGGGATACAACCCATTCCACGTCCTTCTAAAAGGATATAAAATTTTTAAATTCATTTCAATTTGAATCAAGGGACACATCGTTATAATTTTTTGCACCTTTCTTCCTACGCGCGCCACACCTGATGAGATGCTTTTGGCATCCCATCTTAAATCAGATAGCCTCTGATTTTGCCATGTGTCAAGATAAGGTTCTCCATGTTTATATGGACTCTTAAATCCCCAAAAGATGGGCCTTCTAGTGCCTTAAATTTGAAGGACTTTTAGACGCCTCTTGAAAATTCTGCACGTGCACAGTTTTCCTTTTGAGAGTTCCATGTCTTTTGGACTCTATTAATTCAACCTTATCCAATACAATAACATCTAGATAAGGTTCTTCACGTTCAATGGACCTATAAATCCCCAAAAAAAAAGATGCGCCTCCTAGTACCTTAAATCAGAAGGACTCTTAGGCGCCTCTTGAAAATTTGTACGTGCATAGTTTCTCTTCCGAGAGTCCTATATTTCTTGGACTCTATTAATTCAACCTTATCCAATCCAATAAATTGTTGGTCAGGTCAGAGGTTATCCCAAATTAATTCTAAAATTAATTTGGATCAATTAATTAAGCCGGTTCAAATCAATTTCGATCCAAATTGGAGCGATAGTTAGCCACATGTGCTAGCATGCTGATTGGCTAACAAATTAAATTAATTAATCTTATTAAAATGATTCTTTGACCAATTCCCTTATGTGTGTGACCCATTGGGCTCCTCATCTAGCCAGCAGTTGGTTTATGTTTAAGTCGATTTAGCTCGATTAGAAACTGACTAACCGAATTAGATCAAATCGTGCTAACCCTAGTTGCCAATTTGAACCATCTTTCAAATTGACTCATGAATTAAATAAATTTAATTCATAAAAACCTACAAGACAAGATTGACATCTAGCAATGTATCATGTCTACCTAGAAGATGAGAAATTTGATGAAATTACCAAAATACCCTTCAGTGGTAAGTTACTGTGCAATTCAATCCTTCGATCTTTCTTTATCCTGAATAAGTGTTGGGGTGGAAAAATGTCAAACCCTAACATTTTATTCATTTGAATCTCAAATCAATAATAAAGACTCGATAAATGAAAAATTAAAAACCTATTCTAATTTCATTTTGCTTTGATCAAAGACTTCTTGAGTCATCATATGATGAGATTACATGGGATTACTTTTTCTCTTACTAGGAATGATCAATTCCTTGTTGACCTACTCATAACCTTCATACACAATCCTTTATATCCATGAACACCCCATACATGACTTAGCCATGAATGAGTATGAACTAAAACATAGATTCATGTGCATAAGATTCTATGGTAATCTCAGGTCTAAGGATCACTTGCACAACTCCCACTAAGAGAACTATCTTTTGACAAGTAAGATCTCCATAAGATGTTCTCAATGTGGATCAATTCAGTGAACTCATACCCTAATAAGCACCCATATCCTTATATTAGTGTCTCTATAAGTGGCTATGAGACCAACCATCCTCTTTATTGAGCATACATAGAATGTGCCAGTCTTACCGGTATCATCGATCTCCGACTTGATGATCCTTCGACTGGGAACATTTTAGATTAGAGTTTTTAGGAACTTATGGGGTTCATCATAATCTTAACAAATATAAGACACATATGATGAATCGAAAAAAATACCTTTTAATTGATAAAATATCATACATGAGTTGAAAGAAATTACAAAAATGCCCTTACATGATTAGCTTTTAGGGCACAACTCTTTCAATCTCTTACTTGCACTAAAGCCAATCACCTTTGTATTTAACTCCCATACAATCCAAATGACGATCAAACTGTTGTTGAGGAAGGGCCTTAGTGAATGGGTCTACTATATTGTTCTTTGTGTCAACTCGTTCTATAACATCTTGTCTTTCAATGATCTCGAATGAGATGGAAGCGTCTTAGGTTGTGCTTGGATTTCTGATGAGACCTTGGTTCCTTAGCTTGTGCAACAGCTCCAGTGTTATCACAATAAAGTGGCACCGGTTGTTGAATCACTAGAACAACACCTAACTCTGTAATGAACTTCTTCATCCAGACAGCTTCTTAGCGGCTTCACTAGCAGCAATGTACTCTGCCTCAGTAACTGAGTCAGCTATAGTTTGCTGCTTAGTAATTCTCCAACTGACTGTACCACCATATAAAGTAAAAACATACCCTGATATGGATTTACTATCATCCGGATCTGATTGAAAACTGGAGTCAGTATAGCCTTCCAATTTTAAATCTGATCCTCCATATATAAGAAAATATCCTTAGTTCTTCTTAGGTACTTAAGAATATTTTTCATAGCTTTCCAATGATCTTCCCCTGGATCGGCCTGAAACCTGCTTGCTGTGCCTAAGGCATAAGCAACATCAGGCCTGGTACATAACATGGCATACATTATCGACTCTACAGCTGAAGCATAAGGAATCTTGTTCATTCTTTGTCTCTCTTCAGGTGACTTAGGAGGCATCTTCTTAGAGAGATGTATGCCTTGACTCATGGGCAAGTAACCTCTTTTACTTTCCTCCATGTTGAATCTTTTCAACACTAAGTCAATATATCTAGATTGGGATAAGCCAAGCATCCTCTTAGATCTATCTCTATAGATCTTTATACCCAGTATACATGATGTTTCTCCCAAATCTTTCATGGAAAATCGTTTAGATAGCCAAGTTTTGACTGATTATAGCATTGGGATATCATTTCAATAATAAGTATGTCATCGACATATAAAATTAAGAAGACTATAACACTCCCACTTGTCTTATACATACATGGTTCATCTATATGTTTTATGAAACCAAACTCTTTGATTGTTTCATCAAAGCGAATGTTCCAACTCCTCGATGCTTGCTTTAATCCATAAATGGATTTCTTAAGCTTGCATACTTGGTGCGGTCTCCTACTTGAGACAAACCCTTCTGGTTGTGACATATAGACTTCCTCCTCAAGATATCCATTGAGGAATACAGTCTTTACATCATCTGCCAGATTTCATAGTCATAGTATGCTGCTATAGCAAGTAATATCCGAATGGAATTAAGCATAGCTACTGGTGAAAATGTTTCATCATAGTCAATACCATGTTTTTGCCTGAAACCTTTTGCCACTAGCCTAGCCTTGTAGGTTTCTACTTGGCCATCTGCTCCAATCTTCTTCTTGAAGACCCATTTGCACCCTATTGGATTTACTCCCTCAGATGGATCAACCAAGGTCCAAACTTGGTTGGTATATATGGAGTCCATTTCAGATTTCATAGCATCAAGCCATCTGTCAGAGTCCTTACTCTCGATAGCTTCTGTACAGGTCACGGGATCATCATCCTGAATGATATTGGCTTCGTTGTCATCTCTAATAACAAAACCATATCTGAGAGGTGCATCCCGCACTCTCTTTGACCTACGGAGAGGAGGTGAATGTTGTGGTTGTTTTTGATCTTTAGAAATTTTTGGTTGAGGAATGTCTTGTTGATTGTCAACAGGAGTAGGTTGTAAGTCTTGATCTTCAGTGAGTTCAAGTATCTTCCCACTGCCTTCTTGGATAAATTCCTTTTCCAAAAAAATGGCATGCCTACTACAAATACCTTTTGCTCAGCAGGATGATAAAAGATGTATCCAATACCTTCTTTGGGATAACCTATAAACTTACATTTATCAGTCCTAGCACTTAACTTATGTCCGAATACATTTTTGACATAAGCAGGGCAACCCTAAATCTTAAAATATTTAAGACTTAGCTTTTTTCCTTTCCATAATTCATATGGAGTGCTAGTCACTGATTTTGATGGCACTCTGTTTAAAATATAGGCAGCAGTTTCTAGGGCATAACCCCAGAATGATACTGAAAGATTTGTGAAGCACATCATGGACCTTACCTTGTCTAATAAGGTACGATTCCTCCTTTCTGCTACACCATTTAATTGAGGTGTATAAGGAGGGGTCCCTTAAGAGAGAATGCCTTTGTCTTTAAGATGATCAAGAAATTCACTAGACAAGTATTCTCCTCCTCGATCAGATCGAAGGATTTTAATACTATGTTTAGTTTGTTTCTCAACCATACTTTAATACTCCTTAAATTTATCAAAGGCTTCGGACTTGTGTTTCATAAGATACACGTGTCCAAACCTTGATAAATCATCAATGAAATTGATGAAATAAGATATTCTCTAGCTTGAGTTGTCATAGGTCCATATACATCTGTGTATAAGACCTAATAACTCAGTTGCCCTTTCTCCGTATCCAGTGAATGGAGACTTAGTCATTTTTTCCATGAGGCAGGATTCACAAGTTCCTAATGATTTAAAATCATAAGGATTAAAGAAGTTATCTTTGTATAACTTGCTTATCCTAGATTCACTTATATGACCTAATCGGCAATGCCAAAGATAAGTGGCATTAACATCTTCTCTCTTTCTTTTCTTGTTATCAACAAGCAAAACTTTATCATTGAGTAAAAGAATTAGAAGACATTATTAAACAAACCATGTCTAAACAATTTATAGAATAAAAGATAGAGCAACCATTGCTTTTACATTTATTTCAAAACCTTGTTCTAATAACAAGGGTATAGAAATAATATTTCTAATAATATTTGAAATATAATAACAGTTTTTTAATTCCAATATCTTGCCAGAAGGTAATAACAATAAATAGGTGCCCACAGCTTCAGCATAAATGGCTTCTCCACTCGCGCCATAGAGCTTGAAGTCACCCTTCAAATTTCTAACTCTTTGTAGTCCCTGCAATGACTTGCATATATGAGATCCACATGCAGTATCCAATACTCATGAGTCAGAAACTGAAGAACTCAATGATAAATTAGTTTGTATCATGTACAAACCTTTTGATGCTTCTTCACCAGCATCTTGCTTCAAACTTGCAAGATATATCTTGCAGTTTTTCTTCCAGTGTCCCTGCTTGCCGTAGTGAAAACAGGCTTGATCAACAGAAGGCTTCTTTGCCTTCTTCCTCTTTTGCATGTTACTTTTAAGGCTTCTCTTTCTCTTTGAACCTTTCCATTGCCTGTTTCTTCTTCCTATCAACTAGAAGAATATGAGCCTTATCACCCTTGAAGTGACTCTCAACTGTCTTGAGCATATTCAACAGCTCAGGTAATGAAATATTTAGTTTGTTCATGTGATAGTTCATGACAAACTGCGAGGAGTCTGGGAGTGATTGTAGGATCAAGTCCTGATTAAGCTCTCCATCCATTACAAACCCTAATTGACCTAACCGAGTGATTAAGTCAATCATCTTCAAAACATGAGCTTGAACGGATGAGCCCTCACTCATACTGCATGGAACAACTGCTTCGAAATCTCATATCGAGCAGCCCTACTTTGCTCTCATAAAGCTCTTTAAGATTGAGCAATATGGATTGAGGTTCCGCTCCTCATGTTGCCTCTGTAATTCATTGTCATCGAGGCCAACATGATACACTTAACAGTCAAACTATCATTCTACCACTTTTTATATGGCTCGTTCCTCCTCTGTAGCATCATCTCCGATCGGATCTGGATTAGAGAGTCGAGGATGTAGGAAACCTTTTCCTGAGTTAAGACAATTCTCAAGTTTCTCAACCAGTCCACATAATTTGGACCAGTCAACTTGTTGGCATCTAAAATGCCCTGCAGTGATAAAGTAGAAGCCATAAAATTTTAATCTACATTAAAAGTAAAGAACAATACATAAGCAGATCACTCATAATGATGTCTACAACTAGATAAGGACTTATCAATCTAATTGTATCTCCCATCATTTTATCACGAATACCATAACCCTCACCTATGGTAAGCGAGAAAACCCTACCAGGGTTTCTTTAGTGGGGTTGAGATCTCAATTCGTCATAAATATCTTGTGTTACACAACAAACATTCATGAGTTCAAGGATAGAAAATATCCTTTCAATTGCAACCCATGCAACTCTCAACATAACACCTGCCTCTAAGATATTATAGCCTTGTGTTACACAACAAACTATAATATCTTAGTTTAGTCAAACCCTTCATTTTCATATAGTCATGATTGAATAATATTACCCTTGTTTTACACAACAAAGCAACACCACTAATCATGCTATAAAGCATTAAATGCACTAAGACAATTCATATCTAACCCTAGAGTAGGCCTTGTGTTGCACAACAAACCTACTATAGTTGTTATCATAAATTTATCTTAGTATGAAGGAAGGCATTAGGTAGTGTTCATAATCAATATATCATTTCCAATTCAAGGTCTAAATCAATCAAATTGGCCATTAAGTGGGAGAGAGGTGGGGTCCTCCCGTTGCTTTCCTTAGACACCAATTTAATTGGCCAGGTCAGTCAACGGAACCAATTAAAAACCACGATCTCTTTACCTTTCAGAACCACTTTTCTAGGCACCAATTGATTAATCAAACCCTAAAAGGATTTGTATTATGATTCTATCACACTACAACTAAATATAAACTTTTAGAAGGGCTTTGATGGTCTCATGCACATCCTTTTTCTAGTATGCATAACAATAATATCATACCATGCATATATTCAATGCAATTTTAAAATTATCATCTTAAGTAAAATTTCTTATTAATTAGAACACGTCCGGTCATAGCTCATTAGTCTCTTGGGCCAGTCTATACAAACATCGCAGGCATAGAGGCTCAGGAGGCGTGTTCTAATACAAAAATTTTATAACTCTACATAATAAAACAAATCATGCTAAAAGCATAATATAATTATTCATATAATTAATATATTATGGACCACTAATTGAATTAATCAAGGTGGCTTCGATACCAATGTTGGGTTCCGGTCATGCAGCGGAAGGCTGGATTTCAAAAAAAAAAATTTAACCTTGAAACCCTAATCAACCGAAACCTTAGACCCAAGACCCCTTGATTATAACAATTAATTAGTCATAAAATGTAACATATATGTAGAGAAACATACCTTAGTACTTGGTGAAGAAAGAAGGAAGCCGGTTTCAATCTTTTCCACTAGGCGCCCAAGTGTTCGCCCTCCAATGGTAATCCACACGAGAATTGGATCAAAGATATGCTCACGAACTTGAGTTAAACCTCTTTTTGGCTTCTTGACTTCTTGGCTTGGCTCTTAGGACCCTTTTTACCCTTTTCTTAAGCCTAATAAAACTTGTATAGGCTAAGAAAAGAGTTGTCCTAAATTGACTAAGGCTTATAGGAAGGGAGAGGGAGAGAGAAGACTCTTGTCTTAACAAGGATTACTAAAAATTATCTGATGCAATCCCATATGTGCCATCCCCTTTAAATAGTGAATGGGGAGACGTCAAATGAAGGAATACAACCCATTCCACATCCTTCTGAAAGGATATAAAAATTTTAAATTCATTTCAATTTGAATCAAGGGACACATCATTATAATTTTTTGCACCTTTCTCCCTACGCGCGCCATACCTGATGGGATGCTTTTGGCATCCCATCTTAAATCAGATAGCCTATGATTTTGCCATGTGTCAAGATAAGGTTCTCATGTTTATATGGACTCTTAAATCCCCAAAAGATGCGCCTTCTAGTGCCTTAAATTAGAAGGACTTTTAGACGCCTCTTAAAAATTCTACACGCGCACAGTTTTCCTTTCGAGAGTCCCATGTTCTTGGACTCTATTAATTCAACCTTATCCAATACAATAACATCTAGATAAGGTTCTCCACGTTCAATGACCTATAAATCCCAAAAAAAAGATGCGCCTCCTAGTATCTTAAATCAGAAGGACTCTTAGGCGCATCTTGAAAATTCTGCACGTGCATAGTTTTCCTTCCGAGAGTCCTATATTTCTTGGACTCTATTAATTCAACCTTATCCAATCCAATAAATGGTTGATCAGGTCAGAGGTTATCCCAAATTAATTCTAAAATTAATTTGGATAATTAATTAAGTCGGTTCAAATCAATTTCGACCCAAATTGGAGCGATAGTTAGCCACATGTGCTAGCATGCTGATTGGCTAACAAATTGAATTAATTAATCTTATTAAAATAATTTTTTGACCAATTTCCTTATGTGTGTGATCCATTGGGCTCCTCATCTAGCCAGTAGTAGGTTTAGGTTTAAGTCGATTTAGTTTGATTAGAAATTGACTAACCGAATTAGATCAAATCGTGCTAACCCTAGTTGCCAATTTGAACCATCTTTCAAATTGACTCATGAATTAAATAAATTTAATTTATGAAAACCTACAAGACAAGATTGACATCTAGTAATGTATCATGTCTACCTAGAAGATGAGAAATTTGATGGAATTACCAAAATACCCTTCAGTGCAATTCAATCCTTCGATCTTTCTTTATTCCGAACAAGTGATGGGTATGGAAAAATGTTAAACCCTAACATTTTATTCATTTGAATCTCAAATCAATAATAAAGACTCAACGAATGAAAAATTAGAAACCTATTCTAATTTCATTTTGCTATGATCAAAGACTTCTTGAGTCATCATATGATGAGATTGCATGAGATTACTTTTTCTCTTACTAGGAATGATCGATTCCTTGTTGACCTACTCATAACCTTCATACACAATCCTTTATATCCATAACATCCCGTACATCATGAATGAGTATGAACTAAAACATAGATTCATGTGCATAAGATTCTATGGTAATATCAGGTCTAAGGATCACTTGCATAACTCCCACTAAGAGAACTATCTTTTGACAAGTAAGTAAGATCTCCATAAGATGTTCTCAATGTGGATCAATTCAGTGAACTCATACCCTAATGAGCACCTACATCCTTGTATTAGTGTCTCTATACAAGTGGCTATGAGACCAACCACCCTCTTTATTGAGCATACATAGAATGTGCCAGTCTTACCGGTATCATCGATCCCCGACTTGATGTTCCTTCGACTGAAAACATTTTAGATTAGAGTTTTTAGGAACTTATGTCTCATCATTATGAACTTCATCATAACCCTAATTCCATTGCCTTAACCTTATGGGGTTCATCATAATCTTAATAAATATAAGACACATCATATGATGAATCGAAAAAAAATACCTTTTTAATTGATAAAATATCATACATGAGTTGAAAGAAATTATAAAAATGCCCTTACATGATTGGCTTTTAGGGCACTACTCTTTCAATTAGGGGTGATTTAGAAGTTATAATTACCTCTGTTCTTTGAACTTATGCATGATGATGATTTAGAAATTATAATTAGAAGTTTGAGTTTTCTTTCCTGGGAGGAATATTGTTGGTGTGGTCTCCAAATAATTCCCATTGGCGGTGGTTTCAGTCAGTCTCCTGGTGATGCTGATTCCTTGAAAGTCCTTGTTGAAGAACAGGTGTTCTCAGTGAGAGGTACAGATTATCCTTGTTTATTTATTTCTCTACATTTTTTATCATCTTTATTTGCTTGCTAGATTGAAAATTGTGCTTATATAGTCGGTTAGGTATTATGTCCTGACATCACCTGGATCACTTAGGAAGATAAAATTGTGGAACTCTTGAAAAGTTGAACTTCATCTTGGCTGTACCATGTTAGATATGGATGCAGTGATTTGAGATTTTTCTTGATCTGAAACTCCTGCTCCTTTTTTTCTCTTTTTCTTGTAGAAATTCGATGGAGGTGCCACTACTGTAGGTTGAACTCTGGGCCTCTCCCAGGTGGAGAGGGATGCCAACCAGTTGAGATAAGGCTGGTTGGCATCTGTAAGCCTTTTGGAAGGAGAGTTCCTTTTGGTTCATGGGACTATGTTACACCTGGTGTAAGGCTGGTTAGCATCCGTAAGCCTTTTGGAAGGGGAGTTCCTTTGGTTAATGGGACTATGTTACACCTGGTTTATCCATCTATTGAGACCTTTGATACAGTCTGAGTGGTTTTAGCATTGGGAAACAAAGCAAGCAGTATAGGTTTCTACTGGAGGCCAGTACTTAAAACCCGTTACTCTGTTTTTAATGAAGATATTAGGAGATCATGGAACACGGCGATGGATATTAGAGTGCCAACATGGTTGATGTGATATTAGGTAAGTAGTTAAGTTTACCTTCATTATGGTTGGCTGTGTTTCCTCTGGTAACAAGATTCAATGAGATAGTCCTATTTTAATTCTAATAAAATTATTGTGGCAGGGTAATGATAATGACTCTTGATATTCAGTTGCAAGAAATGGAGGGTCAGTATAATAAATTTTAGTGGACTGAAAATAGCACATTCTGTGCATGTAGAAGGTCCTGTACTTGCCCATGCATTAGATTAAACAAGCTGTTCTAGGCCAGATGATGGTACCTAAGGAATTCCCACTACTAAGTTCGGTGTTGGCATCAAATAGGAACAATGAGGACTGACATGTCAGAGAATGATTGCTTAATATAAACTTCACAAGGAAACTTAAGAAGATTTTGTGTTAAGAATGTATTAAGGGTAAACTACATTTTTAACCCTTGAACTTAGGAGGGTGTGTTATTTTAATCCTTGAACTTCAAAAAGTTGCAAAATTGATCATAAACTTTGTTTTTTTGTTTCTATTTGGTTCCTACCATTAAAACAGGATAGTGCCGTAAGCAACTTGCTTACGTGGCGTTCGATGTATCCACCTCATCGCCACATCAATGATAAAAAAAATGAGAGGGGGAAGGGGCGGTGCTCCCCTTGCAGCCCTTCCCCCGCGGCATGCGATGGGAGTAGGGGAGAAAGGCCCCCCCCCTTCTCTTGGCGGAAGGGGGCCGCAAGGACCCCTTCTTCCTCTATCACACGCTTCCCTATGGCCTCCTTCCGCATCAGCCACGCTGGCTTCCCTTTTCCTCTCCCTTTCTTTCTCTGTCACATTTTTCTTGCCGTTGACATGGCGATGAGATTGAGGACATGTTGAATGCAACGTTTTTTTTTTGTTACTCTGTTTTAATGGCAGGAACAAAATAGAAATAAAAAACAAAGTTCAGGATCAATTTTGCTACTTTTTGAAATTCAGGGACTAAAGTGACAACCCTTCTAAGTTTAACGGTTAAAAATGTAGTTTATCCTATTATTAAAATAAAGATGCTGACATAATAAAGGAACTTATGAGGAAGCAGAATCCAGATTGTGCATCATTTTTGCTTCAAATGATAGCTGCAGAAATTAGTTTGTATTATCCCACTCTCCTGTTTGGCTTGCATGCAGAAAGGAGTTTGCAGATATGATAGTGGCACTTCCATCTTATAGTTCCAGGATGTTGCTAGTGTAACTTTCATCAATTGTAGAAGGTTCAAGCAGTGTGCCTGACTTTTTCATTCCAAAAAGCAGCGGAAGAGCAACTATTGTTGAGGCTACTACAACCTATTTGCAAAGAAGAGATCTTTGGGTTGAAATCATTTAGCTTCAGTAGCCATGTTTCCATTATTGTTATCGGAGCATCTAGATGTTTTGCAACATTCAAATTTTATGGGCAGGCCAAGCCTGTTATTTTGTTTCTTATCGGATGAATATCTCGTCTTTGAAGATCTTCATTTCAGAGATGCGCTTTGTGTGGTGAGACAACAAGTGAGATTTAGTAAAAGATGTTGGAAATAGTTGATAGGGATATTGGTGTCATGGTATGTGCCATTTGCATCTTTCTTGGCTTACCTCTATTGTCCCTTGTCATGATTGTTTTTCAGCAGTTAAATCTGAGCCAAATCATTTCTGAACTGAAATTACCAGGTCCATTAAATCTCTCCTGGAATGTGTTATCAGGTTTGAAGCAAAAGGGTGCGAGCTGAAATGGGATGAGAATTTTCTTGGGGAACGCAAATTAGTTTGAAGTCACAAAAAAGAGATGACATTTAAAAAATTGTGAGAAGAGAAAGCTTGCAGTTTTCCAAGGAAAGGGCCTGTTTTCTAAGGAATGGAGCCTGTGGGAAATACATTGAAAAAAGATGAGAAGTAACTAAAATCCAAAGGACAGTGTTCACAAGCAAATGCCTTTAGTACAAAGAACCTTGGCAGCAGAATAGAATACTTCAAATCTAGGGGTCTTGGTACCAGTTTTTTTCACATGCCTACTTCATAAATGCAGCGAAGTCTGGAAGTTGGGTGGTATGATATGTTGGAAGCAATTGAAATTTACCTAGAGTTTTTTTTAAAGGAAACTAAGACTTTTTAGGATCAGAGGTTATGCATTTATCTCAAAACCTTATGGAGCTCCTGGATTTGATGATGGAAGATGGAAAAGTCATTCAGGATGGTGGTGTTGAAG
Source organism: Calamus simplicifolius (assembly GCA_900491605.1). Lineage (NCBI taxonomy): Eukaryota > Viridiplantae > Streptophyta > Magnoliopsida > Arecales > Arecaceae > Calamus > Calamus simplicifolius. The sequence continues at coordinate 192,252 of UESW01002438.1, forward strand.
AAACCAAACAAATTGTCCTCTTGCGACAGCACAAGCTGTGGCACACTATGGGTGGCACTTGTGAAACGGTTCAATCTTTTCCTGAGTGGTTTTTATCTGGGGACAGCAAGACTTGTGAGGATCAGAGGTTATGCATTAATCTTCACAACCATGAGGAGCTTCTGCATTTGATGATGGAGGGCAGGGAAAGGTCGTCAAGGATGGTTACTGTTGAAGAAACCCTAAAATTGCCCTCTTACCACAGCACAAGCAGCTGGCAAGTCATGGGAACCGATTGGTGTAATGTAGCTCAATCTTTTCTTGTGAGAGGACATCTTCCAACTAAGTAGCATTCTGTTTTCTCAATCTGCCTTGCGAATCTGAACAAGGAATCCACCAAGATATGGCTATTAGAATTAAGCTGGTGCCAAGAAATATCACAATTCCCAACTTAGATTTTCTTCTAGGATAGATGTTTCATGATAATTGTGCCTGTTAATTCTATAATATGGAGCCAGAGGGGGAAGGAAGACAAAAAAATGCTGGCCCTCAAATTTGATTGGCTACTTTTGTTCCGATGAATGGAACAAAGTTCAGTTCTGTATCTGCATGTGTGGCAACTTTAGCTCACAATAATGGAGCTGGAACTGTTTCTGCATGTTTGGATAACTAGGATGATGAATGTATCTAACATGAAATAGCAGCTGCACTTGTGAATTCGATGTCGTGCGCACTAGATCCATCATAGGCCAGTTCGGCCACTTTAGATAGGTTTGGGTAGAGTTTAGAAGGAAGATCCATCATATTTGAGATCTGTTTGCATATCAAAACTTTTGGAGGGTAAAACTTTGATTTGTCATTTATATTTTTTTTTTTTTTTTTCCCTACTTTGGTAACTTTTCAAGATTTACTATGTGGCAACCAATCACTTGGTCGGGCTTGAATGCTCTGATATATCTGATAAATCCAAATTTTACCATTTCTAATAATCTTTGCATCAACTAAGAAGATCATCCAGTAAAATACTGTTAAGAGACCAACTACCTAACAAAGGCCGAATGAGTTCTAGATGTAGTGGAGAAAACGCAGACCATTATGGTAATCTGGAAGAAAGGTATCCTTGCTAAGTAGGCAGATTTGCTATGACTAATTTGGTCATCATGGCTCCCCTGTAGCAATTGTTGCTAGCCACTTCCAACAGTGTGATGTCCATTGAGCAAGGCAGTTAAGAAACTCTTGTGATGGAGGGAAACGGTAAAGTGTGAATGTGAAGATGCTTAATGGTTGAAGGATGCTAATTACCAAGGGCTTGCAGATTTGAGAGTTGGTTCATGGCGTTGCGTTATTAGTCTTAAGAACTTCTTAGTGGAGAGTAATCGATGTGTGGATTTTGGTGATGATAAATCCTGCCTATGGTATAAGAGCTCAAGCATATCGTCCATCATGATATTGTTAGAATAATTGACCAACTGATTATTCCAAGAATATGAACTGGCTTGGTTACTTGGCAAATATGGAAACTGATGGTTATTGGTCGTGAAGAGATCAGTGGACAAAAGGTAGGAAAGCCATAGGGGGAGGTACCAGTGGTGCCCAGCCCAAGATGTGATTTTTTGCGGGAAAAAGTCTTTGTGCATCGGGCGCGCGGATAGATAATGTGCATTATGCATAGTAATTGATCACGTGAGCATGTGATCATGCATAATCAAAAATAATTTTATTTTTTCCTGCACTGCATAATCAAAAAAAAAAATTTCTATTTTGTGTGGAAGATGCATGGGTTTGGCTTGGTCGGTGGTTAATTCTTTTTGGAGAAGAAGTTTCATTTTGATGGATTGTACCGTATTTACTGGATTCTGATTGAGTGGATAACGTGATATATATATATATATATTAAAAAAATTATCTTTTGGAATCTCTTGTACAAGAAAAATGCTCGGAGTAAGCATAGGGTGTACTCTTTTTTTTTTTTTTCAAAAAAAAAAAACAAAATTTGAGAAGGAATTGCGTGCTTAATTACAAAAAGAATTCTCATAGTTTTCATTAGGGGATTCAGAAGACGGTCTAACATTAAATGACTGCTATATCTAGGGACCAGAGGACTTTAGTAAGATATAAATGCCAATGACGTTAAATATGATATTTGTTTTCCAGAATTGGAGTGACAGCAGAGAGGATCCTAGCAAAGACACTAGCTTTTGGTGCTTTCTTTTTTCGCTGGGAAAATTGAATCAGGCTGAGCCACCATAACAGTGCGAGAAATAAGGGTTTCTGTGAGAGATGGTATGTTGTAAATGTGATCGAATCTATATCAATTTTCCTAATTAAAAATGCCAATTAAACCATTTCTCTTGCAGTGCAGCATGGCTGCAAACAGGGTAGCTCAACCTTGAAATTTTCTTTCCGCAAGCAAAGGTTTCTTAGAGCTTGTCTCCCTGTCTAGAAAATTTAAACAGGGCTTTTTCCTAAAAACAAAAAATAAAATAAAAATCCGTAAAAGCTTGCATCTGGGATCTGAAAATGCTGAGCTGTATATTATAGCAACATTCTTTAGCCGGTAGGGCACGATAAATCTAGGGTTCAGCCGCAAAGGATCTGCGGAAATACTAGCCGCCACTCTAATTGATGGATGGAAGAATCATAGATGAGCTCGGGTATGAGCTTATTGCTTTCTTTGATACTGACACAAAGAAAATAAATAAATAAATAAATAAATAATGGCCCCGTTATCAGCCACCAGAATTAAAAACCAGTAAGCAATAAAAAGATCGACAAATTAATATGGGCAACCTAAAAGACTCATCTTCCATCACGAAGACTGTTGGGAAAAATTATAATATGGCCATCTGAGATTAGGTAGAAATACAGATACAGACGCCAGGCTGGCCGTGACACAATCCAACCATCATCCCTTGACACACTCATCTTTTCTGCACCAACCTCTGTATCGTCGTTATCTCTAGTAATCCTCCACCCTCAAAATTACAAACTAATACAATAACAAGCAGTTTAAATGCTCCATAATCGAATTCCAACCCAAAATTAAGAACTGCAACTGTACAAGGAACGAACACCTAAACTACTGTTCTTCTCTTAACTCTCTTTTCTCTTCTGTGAATCATCTCCACTCTGGTTCCGGCGAGTGTGCTATGTACAATTGGCCGCTCGGAATTCGTAGTTATGCGCTCAATCTAGGAGGAAAACAGCTGGTGGTGAAGCAGCAGCGTCGGCGTCAGAGGAGGAGGAGAGGAGGAGAAGGAGTAGTCGTAGAAGGAGTCGGGGACGCCGGCGGCCGCCCAAAGCCGGTCGCTGAAGGAGTCCTCCATCTCCTCGGGGATGAGTGGCGTGCGGCACAGCGGGCAAGTCCGTTGGTCGTGCTCCAACAGCGGTCGAGGCAGCTCCGATGGAAGACGTGGCGGCAATTGCTCAGCCGCCGCACCTCCTCCGCCGCCTCGAATTCGTTGAGGCACACCGCGCAGCTGTCCCCCAGGTGCTGCCCCTCCTCCTCCAGCTCCTCGTACCGGACCGCCGGCAGGACTTCCTGGATCAGCATCGCCGACGCCGACCGGAATTCCGGGCGGTGGGCGGGGGAATCGGGCCAGGGGACGTCGGAGTCGACGAGGTCGCCGAGGCCGACGGCGTCGAAGACCCAGGAGATGAGCCGCCGCACGAAGCCGAGGAGGAAGAGCGTGTGGAGGAGCAGCAGTTCCGAGTAGCCGACCGGAAATCCCATCATCTCGAGCTCAGGAAAGGCACGATCTTGGATGACTTGAAGTGGTTTGAGACCACCAGCGGAAAAAAAAAAAAGGATTCTTTCTCCTTCCTTGAACCGAAAACAAAACCCTCGTTATCTTGCTGAGTTGGGCTCCTTTTATGGTGGGGTTTGCGGGGTGCGGATGCGGTGATGGAATTACGCGGGTTCATGGAGGTAATTGGACGGGTTAGTACGCGTTAGATTTTGTTTATTGCCTCTCTTTCTTTTTCTAATGGAGAAAGGGATGGTTACCGGAAGGTGCGCTCCCCACGAGCACCAACGATAGTCTTCTTTTTGAAGCCTTCTCGCCCGTTTCCTGGTCTTTCTCTGGATTCTCTCTTTCTTTCTAGATGCTGCAGAAATATACAAAATGTGATGGTTCCGATCTAAGCCTAGACTAGAATTGTTGACAGCTTGATCGAACACAGATGACTCGCAAAGGTTGAACAATTGGGTGTAGATGGTTCATATCTTGCAAGAGCCTGAGTACACCTGATAGCGGGCTCATCATCGTGCTGGTACATGGATTAGATTTCCTTTTTTTTTTTTTTTCTTCTTCTTCTTCTTTAATGAAAAGAATTGTACATTAATTATTGGTCATCTTTTTGTCTCTCTCTTCTGCTTTTAAGCTAATGGGAGCTGCCGTGGGGGCCAGACTCAACCTGATCTGTAATATAGACTCTACACGCTTTGGGGACCCTACTGCCTGCATTATATTCCGATGGATGGGTTCGAAAATACGTTATTCTGTTCTTAAATTCTTGTCGGTCTCGCTGCTTTGGTGAGCGAACGGGACTCTTGTATGACGTTGATGAACGTTGAAGATTTGTATCTTCTCTTTGAACTATGCCTGGGAGAACCGTTGATGTTGGATCATTCGATTTTTTGTTTATAGTTTTCAGGATCTCTTTTTCGAAGGAAGAAGCAGCCCCCTTCCCTCCTCCTTCTTCCCTTTTATCCTTTTTCTTTTGTTCGCTTTATCATTATTATTTTCTTTTTTTTTGTTTTAATTCTGAAGGTCCACGTGTAGGATAAGTGTTCATCTTGCATTACGTGGTCATTCAGTGATAATACTTAATAAGGATATTAAGAAACTTGCTCATGAAGACATCCTTTTTCATGATGATCTTGATTATCCCAAGGGAATGTCAGGGATAGTGGAGACGTCAAAGTTAGGGAAAAGGGATCTGGCTTAAAATAGAGGTTCAATGTCTCTTTTTAGTGTTTGTCTTATGCGAACCATTTAAGACGTGATGATGTTTACCATTCTCGATTTCTGTTTCGAATATGACGGCTTATCTCGTTTAATGGTTCTGACGTGGGGATTATTCTTAATCCGGGGGATCGCCTGAGGCTGGGGGCCGCCCAGGACTGGGGGCCGTCCAGACTCTAGGGGCCGCCTAGGACCGGAGGCCGCCCAAGACTGGGGGCCGCCCAGGATTGGGGGCCGTCCAGACTCTAGGGGCCGCCTAGGACCGGAGGCCGCCTAGACTCTGGAGGCCGCCCAAGACTGGGGGCCGCCCAGGACTGGGGGCCGTCCAGACTCTAGGGGCCGCCTAGGACCGGAGGCTGCCTAGACTCTGGAGGCCGCCCAGGACTGGGGGCCGTCCAGACTCTAGGGGCCGCATAGGACCGGAGGCTGCCTAGACTCTGGAGGCCGCCCAAGACTGGGGGCCGCCCAGGACTGGGGGCCATCCAGACTCTAGGGGCCGCCTAGGATCGGAGGCCGCCTAGACTCTGGAGGCCGCCCAAGATTGGGGGCCGCCCAGGACTGGGAGCCGTCTAGACTCTGGAGGCCGCCCAAGACTGGGGGCCGCCCAGGACTGGGGGCCGTCCAGACTCTAGGGGCCGCCTAGGACCGGAGGCTGCCTAGACTCTGGAGGCCGCCCAGGACTGGGGGCCGTCCAGACTCTAGGGGCCGCCTAGGACCGGAGGCTGCCTAGGCTCTGGAGGCCGCCCAAGACTGGGGGCCGTCTAGGACTGGGGGCCATCCAGACTCTAGGGGCCGCCTAGGACCGGAGGCCGCCTAGACTCTGGAGGCCGCCTAAGATTGGGGGCCGCCCAGGACTGTGAGCCGTCTAGACTCTGGAGGCCGCCCAAGACTAGGGGCCGCCCAGGACTGGGGGCCATCCAGACTCTAGGGGCCGCCTAGGACCGGAGGCCGCCTAGACTCTGGAGGCCGCCCAAGACTGGGGGCCGCCCAGGATTGGGAGCCGTCCAGACTTTAGGGGCCGCCTAGGACCGGAGGCCGCCTAGATTCTGGAGGCCGCCCAAGACTGGGGGCCGCCCAGGACTGGGGGCCGCCCAGATTCTGGAGGCCGCCCAAGACTGGGGGCCGCCCAGGACTGGGGGCCGCCCAGGATTGGGGGCCGCCCAGATTCTGGAGGCCGCCCAAGACTGGGGGCCGCCCAGGATTGGGGCCATCCAGGCTGCCTTTTATTTATTTAGTTTAACTATTTTGTTCATTATCCATATCATATGCCCCCTCGCCCATCTTCCTTGTATACGGGTGTGGCACGCACGTGCAAGGGAGAAGGGCGGAAAAATTTGAATTTCGAAAGTTCGGTACGTAATAAGTGACATTTCGAAAAAAAGGGAAAAAGGAGGGGAGGCGTGCATCTCTAAGAGGATGGCGTCTTTTCGCTTGTCCGGCTACACTGACGGACCACCACGTGTCCTTGCGGTGCCCGAAACGTCATGTCTGGCACCCATATATATTAAAAAAGATCATCCCTTTCCTTCAGTTTTCGATTTTGTGTATCTTCCTCCGTTTTTTATCTTCTCAAGCCCAGGTTAGTTGGCTTTCTCTTCTTCCTCTTCCTTTTTCTTTATGGATTCTTCCGTAGATAGAAAAGGTAAGGGTCCCATGAAAGAGCCCTCCCGAGAGGAGATTCTCCGAGCAAGTCGACAGGCCTTGGGAGGGGTAATCATCCGTGGGGACCAACCCGCTGCCCAATCCATTCAACCCGTGTCTAGGTCATTACCTCAGTCTCTTAGGGTTCCTTGCTCGTCCGCCGGTCATGAGGTAGAGCCTCCTGCGGTTGTCTCTAAACTGGCTAGACCGGCGGACATTGCTTCCGTTATGTCTTCACAGGACCTTAGAAATCTTAGGGTTCAATTTGGAGTTCCTAATGACATCCAGCTTTCTGTCCCTCTTCCAGAGGATAGGGTCACTCGAGGGCAACCAGGTAAGATCGCTCTATACGAAGAGTTTTTTAAGAGTGGTCTATGACTGCCATTTCACTCTTTTTTTGTAAATTTGTTAAACCGATACCACCTTATCCCTGCATAGCTCACTCCCAATTCCATACGTATTGTATTTTTATTTTTAGTTCTCTGCTCTTTTCATGGAGTTTCTGCTAGACTTTCCTTATTTAGGTCCCTGTATAGAATCCGAAACCCAATTAGGGATGGGTGGTGGAGTTTTGCCTCAAGACCTAAAAGGGTTCTTAAACTCAACCTCCCATCTAAGATCAAAGGGTGGAAGTCTAGGTTTTTTTATGCGCATTTGGAGGGGTTAGATGTGGATTGGGGTATTCCAGATACTAGCTCCAACCAGAACGCGAGTATTGAAGAAAGAGATCGCGAGTTATTTAATACTTTAATTTCTACAATTATTCCCCCTAGTAGGGAGTTGCTATCGGAGGATAATCTCCGGGAGGCTGCGTTCGTGCCGGTGTCACTGGCTGCAGCGCCCGGTGAGCTTCGAAGAATTCATCTTTCTCTTTTTCTTTTTCCTTTTTTAGCTAACCCTATGTTTGTCATTTTGTAGCAATGAAGTTCTCTCGAGATTTCTTGGTATCAAAGCTTCGAAAGAGAGAGAGAAGTGAGCATGATGCGCCAGCGGGGGGCGAACCTAAAAGATTCCGTCAACTAGGATCGGATAGTCAGGTCCAACCTCCAGCGGTTATCCCTGAGGCGACCCTGATAGAAGATAGTGAAGGGGAAATGAGTCCTCCGATGGGGGTCCCGATAGGAGATCCCGTCGAGAGGGAGCCTCCAGAGATCATTCCATCTCCCGTCAGAGCGTTGGGGAGTCTATAAGGGGTGTAGAAGCAGCTAAAGCTGACTTGCCAGGTCCTTCATTATCGACGGAAGTGGATGTTCCTGTTCCTGCCTCACCAGGTACTTTAAGGACCCCGCCTTCAGCTCCCCAACCACCTAACGAGAATGTTGGATACAAAAGTTGTCTATCAGAGACAATCCTTAAACTCGCAATCTTGCCTAGATTCCAAGACAAAATGAGGAAGGCAACACAGGCAGAGGCATTCGACACCATGTTCACAGCCGCACTGCAGGTAAAATTCGATTTTTGTCCCCTTTCTGACCAATGAACTTGGACACTTACTGAGTGCGTTTTGCAGACGTCTAATGGTCTCTTCGTACTACGCGAAGACTTAGACAGGGTCAAGTCTCGGAATGCGAGTTTAGATAAAGAGTTGGTGGATACAAGGGCCCGAGAATCAAAAGCATTGCATGACCTTCGGGTCATGCGGGAGGATTATCGGACCTGGAGAGGGAGGGCAGAAAAGGAACTGCAGAGTTTAGATGCCCAGCTGTGTGAGGTCCGGGCGAGGTTGTTGCCAACGGAAGAGAAGTTAAAAGAAACTTCCCTCAGGCTGGAACACACGGAGAATCGAGCAGATAATGCGGAAGCCACCGCTCGTGATGCCGTGAAGAAATTGGTTCTAGCCGAGAAGGACACCAAAAATGCTCTCGATAAAGTTGCAGCAGCAATGGTGGAGGCTCAGAAGAAGATGGCTACGATCGAGGCCGAAGCTCAGGAAAAGATAGCTGTGGCTGAGGCCAAAGCTCAAGAAAAAGTGGCCATAGCTGAAGCTAAAGCCAGGGATGCTATCAAGGAATACAAGGGCTCCCCAGATTTTGAAGCGGAGTTCCAGGAAGCTGCCCTAGATGCTTTCGTTGAAGGCTTTGAGAAATGCAAGCGGATATTGGCCCGACAGTTCGGCTTAAAGGACCTCGAACGTTTTCGACCCATGGATGACGAAGGAGTTTCCGATATGGAGGTCGAAGACGTGGTGAGCGGAGCAGTGGCGACTGAGACTCTTGTTGTAGAAAAGTCTCTTGTCGAGGAGCCGGCTGCCAATCCTGATGCAGAGAAAGAGCATTCAAAGAATTGATCAAGGGTGTCGAGCTTTATTTTGATTTTAATTTTAGATTTGGTCCCATTTAAGGACCTTTTTGTTGTGAAAATCTGTCTGCTGACAAGATTTTGCAAAGTTTCGCAGCAAATTAACTTTAAATGAATGGATGTTACCCTTTATTGATTTAGTATCATTTAATATTTCCTCTGCTTAATTCTTGGCTCCTATTTGCGGATTAGGACAATGGTGCTACTCAGTTTAGATGGCTCGCCAGTACTCAATTATCCTCGAGGTGTAACTCAAAGCTATCTTAACCAAGGATTTATACTTTCTTAGGAATGAGTTATACTTGGACCGTAGGGCCATCGAGCCGTCTAGACTCTAGGGACCGCCTAGGACCGGAGGCCGCCTAGATTCTGGAGGCCGCCCAAGACTGGGGGCCGCCTAGGACTGGGAGCCGTCTAGACTCTAGGGGCCGCTTAGGACCGGAGGCCGCCTAGACTCTGGAGGCCGCCCAAGACTGGGGGCCGCCCAGGGCTGGAAGCCGTCTAGACTCTAGGGGCCGCCTAGGACCGGAGGCCGCCTAGACTCTGGAGGCCGCCCAAGACTGGGGGCCGCTCCGGACTGGGAGCCGTCTAGACTCTAGGGGCCGCCTAGGACCGGAGGCCGCCTAGACTTTGGAGGCCGCCCAAGACTGGGGGTCGCCCAGGGCTGGGAGCCGTCTATCTCAGTTCGAGGCCGCTTGAGTCAAGGACTTGAACCTCCTCAGGGGTGAGTTGCACTGGCCTGGGGGTGTCCTTTGGACCGTAGGGCCGTCGAGCCGTCTATCTCAGTTCGAGGCCGCTTGAGTCAAGGACTTGAACCTCCTCAGGGGTGAGTTGCACCGGCCTGGGGGTGTCCTTTGGACCGTAGGGCCGTCGAGCCGTCTACCTCAGTTCGAGGCCGCTTGAGTCAAGGACTTGAACCTCCTCAGGGGTGAGTTGCACCGGCCTGGGGGTGTCCTTTGGACCGTAGGGCCGTCGAGCCGTCTATCTCAGTTCGAGGCCGCTTGAGTCAAGGACTTGAACCTCCTCAGGGGTGAGTTGCACCGGCCTGGGGGTGTCCTTTGGACCGTAGGGCCGTCGAGCCATCTTAAAGAATTATCTGAAAATTCGTATTCAAATGCATAGGATCATCTAATATTTGAATAAAAACATTACATTACTGGTAATACGGCCGGAGATTGTCTGCATTCCATGTTCGAGGGATTAGCTGTCCACTTAAGTCTTCAAGCCGGTAGGCTCCACGGTGAAGGACTTCTCCTACCCGGTAGGGCCCTTCCCAGTTTGGAGACAATTTGCCCCCTTCCGCTGGTTTGGATACCGAAGCTTTTCTCAGAACTAAATCTCCTTGACGGAAACTCTTCGAGCGGACGCGGGAATTATAGTACCTCGCCACTTGTTGCTGGTATGCCGCCATTTTAATTCGAGCCCGATCTCTTGCTTCATCAATGAGGTCAAGATTGGCCCTCAGATTAGGAAGGTTGTCCGCTTCGTTGTAAGTTTCCACTCGGCTACTTGGTAGGCCAATTTCCACGGGAATAACAGCTTCGGAACCAAAGACCAAGTTGAATGGTGTTTCTCCCGTCGGTGTTCTGGGAGTTATGTGATACGCCCAAAGTACATTTGGGAGCTCTTCTACCCACCTTCCTTTGGACGTATCTAATCTGGTCCTTAACCCCCGCAATATCATGCGATTTGTAACTTCAGCTTCTCCATTAGATTGTGGATGGCCGACGGAGGTGAATCGTTGCACGATACCGAGATCAGTACAGAAAGTCCGAAAGGTGTTATTGTCAAACTGTCGGCCATTGTCAGTGATAAGAGTGTGTGGAATGCCGTATCGACAAATAATGGCTTTCCAGAAAAAGGTTTTGACCTTGGCCTCAGTGATTTTGGCGAGTGCTTCAGCTTCGACCCATTTAGTAAAATAATCAATGGCTACTAGTAGAAATTTGCGCTGTCCTGTCGCTGGGGGGAAAGGGCCGAGGATATCCATACCCCACTGAGCGAAGGGCCATGGAGAAGAAAGAGAATTTAGCTGAGAAGACAGTTGCCGTTGAATGTTGGCGTACCGTTGGCATGAATCACATCTTTTTACTAATTCTGTTGCATCCTTTTGCATGGTGAGCTAGTAGTATCCTTGTCGGAGAGCCTTGCGTGTTAAAGATCGCCCTCCAGAATGATTCCCATAGATGCCTTCATGAATTTCTCTAAGGACATAATCTGCATCTACCGAACTAACACATTTGAGGAGGGGCTGAGAGAAGGATTTTTTATAAAGTTGGCCTTCTAGTAGCACAAATTTGGAAGCCCTCCGTTTAAGCAGCTTAGCTTCTTCACGATCAACTGGAAGAATGCCGTCTTTCAGATACCGAATATAAGATTCCATCCAGGCCTCTTTTTGGATAATGGGCAGAGCTTCTTCAGTAGCTTCGATGCTAGGTGTCTCCAGATACTCGATGTAGGTCTTACCCATGGCACTATCCACCGAGGTAGCTAGTCGGGCTAACATATCGGCCCTAGCATTTTCACCTCTGGGTATATAACTAATGGCAAAGTGATCCAATAAGGGAATTAATGATCTGACTTTGTTCAGATATTGAAACATGATAGGGTCCCGAGCCTCATACTCCCCTGCTACTTGGGCGGAAATGAGCTGTGAGTCGGTGAAGACTCGGAGATTTCTGATTCCCATTCCATGTGCTAGTTTGATTCCGGTCAGCAAAGCCTCATATTCAGCTTGATTATTGGTGGCTTCAAAGAGGAAACGAAGAGCATATTCTAGTACCGTGCCTTCCGGGCTAGCGAGAATGAGCCCAGCTCCGCTACCTTGTGAATTAGAGGCTCCATCAACATGGAGGACCCATGCTTCATGATCCGTCTTCTCATTATATGACAGAATTCGGGGAAGTTCTTCTTGAGGCTGTTCAGACCAGGTGCATTCTACTAGAAAATCAGCCAAGACCTGAGATTTTAAAGATGCTCTAGGTTGAAATGATAAGTCGAATTCTCCTAACTTGATCGCCCATTTGGCTAACCGGCCAGAAGTGTCTGGTCGTGATAAAATAGCTCTGAGAGGTTGATCAGTGAGAACGACTATGGGATGGGCTTGGAAGTAGGGTCTGAGTCGGCGAGCAGAAACGAATAAAGCGAAGATGACCTTTTCCGTTTTGGAATACCTTTCTTCTGCACCATGAAGCACCTTGCTGGTATAATATATAGGTCGTTGGACGGCGTGATCGCCGATACGCACCAGGACAGAACTAACGGCCTCCGAAGAAGCCGCAAGATATAGAAAAAGCTTTTCTCCTTGCTCCGGTTTGGATAACAGGGGAGGTGTGGACAAGAACTCCTTAAGCTCCTCAAAAGCTTGCTGACAGTCTTCTGTCCACTCGAAGTCATCTGCCTTACGTAAGACTTTAAAGAAAGGTAAACATCTCTCAGCTGATCTGGATAAGAATCGGCTTAACGCTGCTATCTTTCCAGTGAGTTGTTGTACTTCTTTCTTACACATAGGTCGTCTCATATTGAGGATGGCTTGAATTTTCTCTGGATTTGCCTCAATCCCTCGCCGTGTGACTAAGAAACCCAAGAATTTCCTGCAGTGACTCCAAATGCACATTTGCGTGGGTTGAGTTTTATTCTATGGAGTCGGAGGTTGTGGAAAGTTTCCCGCAAATCAGCGACATGGCCAGTGATGTGGGTGCTTTTTGTCAACATATCATCTACATATACCTCCATGTTGCGGCCGAGCTGGTCCTTGAAGACTTTGTTCATCAGCCTCTGATATGTAGCTCCTGCATTCTTCAACCCAAAGGGCATTACCTTGTAACAATAAATACCTTTCTCGGTGATGAAAGAAGTATGCTCTTCATCTGAGAGGTCTAATTTTATCTGATTGTACCCTGAGAAAGCATCCATGAAGCTAAGAAGTTCATAGCCAGCAGTTGAATCTACTAATTGGTCGATCCGGGGCAGCGGAAAACTGTCTTTAGGACAAGCTTTGTTCAGATCAGTGTAATCAATGCATATTCTCCATCCTCCGCTGGCTTTCCGGACCATAACTACATTGGCCAACCAATCGGGATATCGGGCTTCTCGGATATGACCGGCCATAAGCAATTTGTCTACCTCTTCGTCAATAGCCTTCTGTCGCTCAGGAGCAAAGCTTCGTTTCTTCTGGCGAACAGGACGGCAGCTCGGGTTAATATTGAGCTGATGAGTAATCACCTTCGGAGGAATCCCGATCATATCCGTTACCTTCCAAGCGAAGACATCTGCATTCATTGATAAGAAAGCTAGGAGTTGGTCCCGGACCTCAGGGGAGAGGAGCTCACCAATCTACACGATCTTAGTGTGATCATCCCCCAGGGGATAAGATATTAGAAGTTCCGCTGGTTCTCCTCTCCGTTCAACTTCTCTGGGGTCAAACGACTCAGCGACTGGAGGAATGTTGGCCATTTGAGGACTAGGAGCTAGATGATAGCAAGGTCTGACCGAATTCACCTCTCCGTGCATTACACCGATTCCTTGTTTAGCGAGGAACTGCACCAATAAGCGTTTAGTAGATATGACTGCATCTAGCATGTTCAAGCCCGGGCGGCCAAGAATGGCGTTGTAAGCCAGCGGGACCCGAACCACCAGAAAATCCAGCATGACCGTGCTTTGACACGGCGGCGATCCCGCTGTAGCCGGCAAAGTAACCTCGCCCTCCACTCGGATGGAATCTCCGATGAAGCCAACTAGAGGGGCGGCTATGGGCCGAAGAGAATCCAGAGAAAGATTCATCCGAAGAAATGCATCATAAGTAAGTACATTAGCGGAGCTCCCACTATCGATTAAGATTTTTTTTACAGGATGCCTAGCAATCGTCATTGAGACGACGACGCTATCATCTTTTACAATATCATTCCCCGCTATATCTCCCCCAGAAGGGATTACATCATCTAACCCCTCACCCCCTCTCAATCTCTTAGAAGATGAAACTTCTCCGCGAGAAATCATACCTACCATCCTCTCCGTTGGGGGATTATCGATGCTGGCTTGAACGGGAGGAGGCCCCATCAAGGCTGGTACAGGAGGAGCTTCTTTCTTCTGGATGTATTGCCCAAGGTATCCTTTCTGAATTAGCTCTTCAATGGCCTACTTCAAGTTTCGACATTCTTCAGTGTCATGGCCATAATCCCTATGGAAACGGCAATAGCGGCTTCTATCGCGGACAGTGCCCTTCTTCAATGGAGGCGGACGCCGCAAATAGGGCTCGTTTTCGATTTCCATAAGGATATGAGTTCGAGGTGCTAAGAGGGGTGTAAGATGGTCCTCCATGGGAGCTTGATTCTTGCGGCGATCAATTGGTCGGCGCAAAGGTTCTGGCTTCTTGGAAGGAGGTTCGTCTAACTCCGGTCGAGTAGATCTCTTGCTAGTTCTTCCTTGTGTACCTCTCCTGGATGAGTCAGCTTCGTCGGCGCGGATGTACTTCTGCGCTCGACTTAGGAGATCAGCATAAGAGGAAGGAGGTCTTTTGTCTAAAGAATAAGTAAAACGAGAGGGTCGGAGCCCCCGTTTTAGAGCCAAAGTGGCTATAGCATCTTCAAGATGATAGACTTCTAGGGCCGCTACTTTGAAGCGGGTTATAAAATCTTTTAAAGATTCTCCTTCTTGCTGCTGCACAGAGAATAAACTGTCTGCTACTCGCGGAATTTTTTGACAAGCGTTGAAATGAGCCAGAAAAGATCTCTCTAATTGCCGGAAAGAGTCAATACTGCGTGAGGGCAGACGAGAATACCAGACCCGGGCCGCCTTTCGAAGGGTGGCCAGAAAGGCCACACATAAAAGAGCATCCGGCGCCCCCTGGACTTGCATGATGGCCTTATAGCTCTCCAAATGATCTAGGGGATCGGTGGTGCCATCATAAGGGTCCAGCTGAGGAAATCGGAACCTCTTTGGAATGGGTTCCTCCATAATCCGTCGAGTAAGAGGGGGGCGAGTATCATAGTCCGACCCCGGCTGATTATTAATTCTTTGACTGAGTTCCTCCAGCCTGCGATCTTGCTCTTCCAGACGTTTTTGCATTCTGTCAGCTATACGTCCTCCCGTTGGTTCAGGAGAACTGGAAGGAGACTGGCGGCGCCACCGACGATGATCCGTATATGGCTCCTTCCCCCGTCGTCGCCCATCAGGTGGGCTGCTAGGGGAACGGGAGACAGAACGTGAACCATCCTCAGAGCCTTGAGAGCATCGCCTTCCAAGAGAATAAGAGTGAAGAGGTTTTGCCGAGGAGATCTTCTTCGAGCTGATTGTCGGCTAACAGGAGTAGCTGACCTAGGTAATAGAGGTGGCTCAGGCCGTGGGTGTGCTCCTCGAGAGTGATGCTCTTGCATCTGTCGAACTATCCCGACGAGAGTTTGAACTTGTTGGGTGAGGACCGACAATGGATCCTGAGGAATAGCCGGAACCGGTGACGGTGGAGAAAGAACCGGAGAGTTTGGTTCCACCGGCTGAGAAGGGCTAAGGGCTGCAAAATCATGGTTAGGAGGCGAGAGATGCCCCCCAGACCAATCAACAGGGTCTTCTTCTAGAGATCTGGAACTCATGTTCGTGGAATCGTAGAACAGGTATGCCTCACCGCTCCGACGATGCCCCCTACCTGGCGCGCCAATCTGTTGATGCTGGATCACCCAATTTTTTGTTTATGGTTTTCAGGATCTCTTTTTCGAAGGAAGAAGCAGCCCCCTTCCCCTCCTCCTTCTTCCCTTTTATCCTTTTTCTTTTGTTCGCTTTATCATTATTATTTTCTTTTTTTTTGTTTTAATTCTGGAGGTCCACGTGTAGGATAAGTGTTCATCTTGCATTACGTGGTCATTCAGTGATAATACTTAATAAGGATATTAAGAAACTTGCTCATGAAGACATCCTTTTTCATGATGATCTTGATTATCCCAAGGGAATGTCAGGGATAGTGGAGACGTCAGAGTTAGGGAAAAGGGATCTGGCTCTAAAATAGAGGTTCAATGTCTCTTTTTAGTGTTTGTCTTATGCGAACCATTTAAGACGTGATGATGTTTAGCATTTCTCGATTTCTGTTTCGAATATGATGGCTTATCTCGTTTAATGGTTCTAACGTGGGGATTATTCTTAAACCGGGGGATCGCCTGAGACTGGGGGCCGCCCAGGACTGGGGGCCGTCCAGACTCTAGGGGCCGCCTAGGATCGGAGGCCGCCTAGACTCTGGAGGCCGCCCAAGACTGGGGGCCGCCCAGGATTGGGGGCCGTCCAGACTCTAGGGGCCGCCTAGGACCGGAGGCCGCCTAGACTCTGGAGGCCGCCCAAGACTGGGGGCCGCCCAGGACTGGGGGCCGTCCAGACTCTAGGGGCCGCCTAGGACCGGAGGCTGCCTAGACTCTGGAGGCCGCTCAGGACTGGGGGCCGTCCAGACTCTAGGGGCCACCTAGGACCGGAGGCTGCCTAGACTCTGGAGGCCGCCCAAGACTGGGGGCCGCCCAGGACTGGGGGCCATCCAGACTCTAGGGGCCGCCTAGGACCGGAGGCCGCCTAGACTCTGGAGGCCGCCCAAGATTGGGGGCCGCCCAGGACTGGGAGCCATCTAGACTCTGGAGGCCGCCCAAGACTGGGGGCCGCCCAGGACTGGGGCCGTCCAGACTCTAGGGGCCGCCTAGGACCGGAGGCTGCCTAGACTCTGGAGGCCGCCCAGGACTGGGGGCCGTCCAGACTCTAGGGGCCGCCTAGGACCGGAGGCTTCCTAGGCTCTGGAGGCCGCCCAAGACTGGGGGCCGCCCAGGACTGGGGGCCATCCAGACTCTAGGGGCCGCCTAGGATCGGAGGCCGCCTAGACTCTGGAGGCCGCCCAAGATTGGGGGCCGCCCAGGACTGGGAGCCGTCTAGACTCTGGAGGCCGCCCAAGACTGGGGGCCGCCCAGGACTGGGGGCCATCCAGACTCTAGGGGCCGCCTAGGACCGGAGGCCGCCTAGACTCTGGAGGCCGCCCAAGACTGGGGGCTGCCCAGGATTGGGGGCCGCCTAGGACCAGAGGCCGCCTAGATTCTGGAGGCCGCCCAAGACTGGGGGCCGCCCAGATTCTGGAGGCCGCCCAAGACTGGGGGCCGCCCAGGACTGGGGGCCGCCCAGGATTGGGGGCCGCCCAGATTCTGAAGGCCGCCCAAGACTGGGGGCCGCTCAGGACTGGGGGCCGCCCAGGATTGGGGCCATCCAGGCTGCCTTTTATTTATTTAGTTTAACTATTTTGTTCATTATCCATATCAAGAACTAATATAGATTATTAGCTATATATGCTTGCGATGTAAGAAACCATCTCATCTATATGTTTTAGGTTATATCGATCTGGAATTCTGTACATGGAATTTCATCAATCAAATTCAGAATAAGTTCAGTTCTAGAAGTTAATTTTAAGCAGTGAATGAGTCCTTGGTTCCTGGAGCAGCCATGTGGTGCTATCAGCAAGGCCATGACTGTTGGACTGAAAAGTTTTCTTTCAATTTAGATGATGAGAAAGTCTTGCTACATCATATGCTACAGTGCGTCTGTTGATTAGCGCATGCATTGCATGTGTATATGCGCCAAAAAAGAAAAAAAAATTGCTTCTATTTTTTGTACGCGCGTATGCATCATGCATCAATACCGGTACAGCAGGACTTTCTCTTTAAATGATATATATATATAGGAATCGAAAGTTTCCTTCACATACAAGAGTGCCTTCAACGTTGGATTCGTTTGGGTATAAACTAAGGTAAACGCACCACAAAGGCTTGGAGATATTAAATAAGAACTTTGAAGACATATCATGATGGCATTGGCTAAAGGCCTTTCGTATGCAACTGACCCAATATAGGTTTTACTCAATGTTTTTATCAATGTTTTAAAAATTGGATCGGATAATGAACCAATTTAATATTTAGATCGCAGGTTAATTGGTTCGATCGGATGAATCGATTTGATCAGATCGAATAATATTATAATTAAATTTTAATTTAATAATATAAAATAATAAAATATGAATATATTTTAAATAAAAAATTAAAAAAAATCTAAAAACTAGGTTGCACTAATTGAAATCCGATCGGTTCAACGGGTTTTTTTGATTTTTACCATATCATATAAAAGTCAACTTTAATAATAAAATCGGACTGGACCTGATGACCAATTTCCGATTGGACCGAACTGTCCGATCCAATTTTCAAAACATTGGTTTTTATACTACGTTACCTTAGAACCAACGTCGTAGAAAAAATTTTTGATGTTACTGAATATATGGTAGCTGTTTCCCTATCTATGTTTCTAAGTAAATAGTTGAGATCTGGTAACTGCACTAAAAATAACGCACCATTGGACGTCCTTTGTTCCAGCACCGCACACCCACATTATTTTTCTTCAAAACCCCGTCTCTCACCTAAAAAGTGATTTGTTCTTACTCTCTCTTTGTTGCTATTGGATTTTAGAAGTAATATGTCAAGTTTTAGCAATAAGACATCCAACTCAGTCCTTGATATGACTGATCCCAACGTCGTCAGGCAGGGTAACGGCAGTCATCGTTTCCTAACCCCGGGGCCCCTACCAGCCTCGGGGTAAACGGTCATTCCCCACCTCCGGCACCCCCTCGGGGTCGGGGTGGGGCCAACGTTTCCTAACCCCGGGGCCCCTACCAGCCTCGGGGTAAACGGTCATTCCCCACCTCCGGCACCCCCTCGGGGTCGGGGTGGGGCCATCGTTTCCTAACCCCGGGGCCCCTACCAGCCTCGGGGTAAACGGTCATTCCCCACCTCCGGCACCCCCTCGGGGTCGGGGTGGGGTCATCGTTTCCTAACCCCGGGGCCCCTACCAGCCTCGGGGTAAACGGTCATTCCCCACCTCCGGCACCCCCTCGGGGTCGGGGTGGGGTCATCATTTCCTAACCCCGGGGCCCCTACCAGCCTCGGGGTAAACGGTCATTCCCCACCTCCGGCACCCCTCGGGGTCGGGGTGGGGCATCGTTTCCTAACCCCGGGGCCCCTACCGGCCTCGGGGTGAACGGTCATTTCCCCACCTCCGGCACCCCCTCGGGGTCGGGGTGGGGTCATCGTTTCCTAACCCCGGGGCCCCTACCAGCCTCGGGGTGAACGGTCATTTCCCCACCTCCGGCACCCCCTCGGGGTCGGGGTGGGGTATCGTTTCCTAACCCCGGGGCCCCTACCGGCCTCGGGGTGAACGGTCATTCCCCACCTCCGGCACCCCCTCGGGGTCGGGGTGGGGTATCGTTTCCTAACCCCGGGGCCCCTACCGGCCTCGGGGTGAACGGTCATTTCCCCACCTCCGGCACCCCCTCGGGGTCGGGGTGGGGTCATCGGGGTCATCGTCTCCTTAAACCCAGGGTCCTACTGGCCTCAGGATGCATGGTCGACATGCTATTCAACCGCCAAAGAAAACAGCAACTGTCAGCATGTACGGTGCTCACGCATGATCTCCGGCACATGGCTGTGCCTTGCCGTAGTACCATTTCGTACTCCTGTAAAATGTGCCCCGGTACGGAGGGTCATGTCTCATAACGATGTTTGGCGCATTGCACGCCTCTGTGCGCCACCACGCCTTACTAGGATGTACGACTCGCCGCCTCTAGCAATAGGAGCCCAGCACGTCCATCAAGACAGTACAAGAAAGGTCTTCCGAAGCTGCACGTCACGGTTCAGACAGGTATAAAAGAGACATATTCAGGCTGTAAGGATCCGAACTCTGACTCTCTGAGCTTCCTCTTTTGATCAAAAACCCTAACTGCCCCAGCTTCTCTTCGCGGGGGTGGTTCCTTGTCTGAACCCAAGCCACTAACTTGATCGTCGGAGGGTCCCCACCGGTGCTACCGGTCCCCGGGGACTTTTCTTGCAGGATTTCCCGGAGCGAGACATCCGTCTTCCCCGACGTTCGAAGGCGGTGACTTGGCGTCATCAGATTGGCGCGCCAGGAAGGGGGGGGAGTGTAAGAGAGACTTCGAACCAGCGGCTTTCTTTCTTCGAGACCTTAAAGCCATGGTGACAACTCGAATGAAGGGAGCTTCAGCCGGTCGCGCTGGGAGGCAGCGCTGCGGGGCTGGTCCACCCGCGGAGGCCCCCCCAGCTCTCGTATCTTGTTTCCCAGAGCCTCCGAACCCCCAGGAGGCAGGGCCTTCTGCTCCGCAGAATGGCGCCCCTGCATCCGCTCCACAGCCACTTCAAGAAGATCGATTCGCTGACCTGGCCACCCAGGTCCAGTCGCTGGCAGCGGCGGTCAAAAGCATGCAGCAGCAGCAACAAGTAGCCTTGCGACAGCCGGAGCCGAGCCCATCTGTCCCAGGGGCGGTGCAGCCCAGTCAGCACTCCTCCCGCCGGAGGTCGCCCGTTCCTGCAGATCATCACCACCGATCTCCAGCCAAGCCGCATCGCCGCGAGGCGTCCAAAAGGCCCCGGTCTCCTTCTCGCCACGCCAGCATCTCTCCTAAGCGACGGCACGGAAAGGAGGCGGAGCGCGCGCGCCGACATCGTCGCCTCCGCTCTTCTTCTGAGTCTTCAGGGGAGGGTTCCGTTGATGGCCGGATGCCTCGCCGAGCTGAGCGGCGACTCGAGGAGTGTAATCAGAAGTTGGAAGAACTTAGCCGTCGAATCACCCACCTGCCGGAGACTGATTACGACAGTCGGCCTCCCCTGTCCCGCCGCATCATGGAGGAGCCAATCTCTACCCGGTTCCGCCTTCCTCAGCTGGACCCTTATGACGGGACTACGGACCCCCTGGACCATTTGGAAAGTTACAAGGTGCTCATGCAGGTTCAGGGGGCCACAGACTCCCTTATGTGTGTGGCCTTCCCTGCCACTCTGAAAAAAGCTGCCCGGGCCTGGTACTCTCGCCTGCCGCCACGGAGCATCGACTCCTTTCGCCAGTTGGAGAGGGCTTTCCTGGCCCACTTTGACGCCTGCCGGAAGATCCCGAGGGTGGCGGACAGTCTATTTGCTGTCCAGCAGAAGAATGGCGAGTCCCTGCGAGACTACGTCGCCCGGTTTAAGGAGGCCGCCCTGGAGGTATATAACTTGGAGGACTCAGTGGCTACCTTGGCTCTGAAGCGAGGGCTCCGCCCTTCCCGTTTCGCGTATTCTCTTGACAAGAAGCCACCGGGTTCCTACTCCGAACTCCTGATCCGCGCCCAGAAATACATCCGGGCAGATGAAGCTGACTTTTCTCGGCGTGAGGCCGGCGGGAACGTACCCCGGAAGCCAGCCCAGCCAGAACCTGCGGAAGCCCGCCCCAGGAGGCCCGAGCCTCCTCGTCGACCAGACAACCGCCCTCGACCTCCTGCACCAAGAGACGGGCCGTACACTCCGTTGCTTGCTCCCATATCCCAGATCCTGCTCGAGATCGAAGGGGAGCCTTACCTGCAACGTCCTCCTCCCATCAACCCGAAGATCCCCCGGAACAAGAGCCTCTACTGCCGCTACCACCGGGACCATGGCCACAACACCGACGACTGCCGGCAGCTGAAGAAAGCCATTGAAGATCTCATTCAACAGGGCCACCTGAGGAAGTTCGTCCAAAGGAACAACCCAGGAGCTCCCGGCCCATCAGCGCCTGCACCGCCGATGATTGATAACGCCCCGACGGAGAAGACGGTAGCGATGATCTCCTGGGGGGCAGGGGGCCCGCCGAAGAGACCGAGGGGGAGGGGGGAGCGGAGGCTATAATTCCTTTTTTCGAAGAGGCCTAGAGGGGGTTGTAAACAAAGATGATGATAGCGTCGTCGTATCCATGACGATCGCTAAGCACCCTGTAAAACGAATCCTGGTCGACAGTGGAAGTTCAGTAGATGTTTTAAACTACGACGCCTTTGTTCGCATGAACCTGTCGCATGATTTACTTCAACCTGTCGTCACGCCTTTGATGGGATTCACGGGGGATTCTGTGAGGGTCGAGGGGGAGATTACTCTTCCCTGTGACAGCCGGAATGGCTCCGTGCCAGAGCACTGTCCTTATAAAGTTTTTGGTGGTCCGTGTGCCCCTGGCGTACAATGCGATTCTTGGGAGGCCCGGGCTCAACCTCTTGGATGCCGTCATTTCCACCAAGCGACTCCTAGTGAGGTTCCCAACCACCAGCGGGATCGGCGAGATGCGAGGAGAGCAGGACCTGCCGGCGCTATGCTATCACTTGGCCCCCAGTCCCCAGGGGCAGTGCTTGCACCACCGTCGACATCGACATCCGAAACTCTTGACCCACGGGACTTGGAGAGGAGGGGGGAACCGGCCGAGCGGCTGCTTACCTTCCCCCTCGGGGAGGACCCCGCGCAGACGGTTCGAGTCGGAGCTTCGCTTCCTGACGAAGCCCGTGACCAGCTCCTAACCTTTCTACGGGCCAACGCCGACGTCTTCGCGTGGTCAGCATCTGACATGCCCGGGATCCCGGAGGAGGTGATTACACACCAGCTCAACATCCGACCAGAGTGCCGGCCCATCAGGCAGAAGAAAAGGAGTTTTGCTCCGGACCGGCAGAAGGCTGTCGACGAGGAGGTGCGGAAGCTGTTGGCGGCTGGCCACATTCGTGAGGTGCGCTACCCCGACTGGTTGGCGAATGTCGTGATGGTTCGGAAGGCCAGTGGGAGCTGGAGGATGTGTGTGGACTTCACCGACCTCAACAAGGCGTGCCCCAAGGACAGCTTTCCGCTCCCCCGAATCGACCAGCTGGTGGACGCCACTTCCGGGCACGGGACGCTCAGTTTCATGGATGCGTTCTCGGGGTACAATCAAATCAAGATGAGCTCAGTAGACGAGGAGGCAACCTCCTTTGTCACGGAGAAGGGGATCTACTGTTACAGAGTGATGCCTTTCGGGCTGAAAAACGCCGGGGCCACTTATCAAAGGTTGATGAACAAGGTTTTCGAGAATCAGCTGGGGCGCAATATGGAGGTCTATGTGGATGACATGCTGACTAAAAGCACCAGCGCAGGAGACCATGTGACCGATCTCGGGGAGACTTTCGGCAATCTGCGCCGGTACCGAATGAAGCTCAACCCCCACAAATGCGCCTTTGGAGTGGCGGCCGGCAAGTTCCTGGGTTTCATGGTGACCCAGCGCGGGATCGAAGCCAACCCCGACAAGATCAGAGCTATCCTGGAGATGCGGCCCCCGGTCAGCAAGAAGGAGGTGCAGCGCCTGACGGGGAGGGTGGCGGCCTTGAGTCGTTTCATGTCAAGGTCGGCGGAGAGGTGTCTACCCTTTTTCAAGGCGCTGCGCAAGATTAACGGCTTCGAGTGGACGAAAGAATGTCAGAGCTCCTTTGAAGAATTGAAGCAGTTTCTCTCCACTCCGCCACTGCTATCCAAGCCCGAAAATGGGGAGGAGCTCTTCCTGTATCTGGCCGCTTCCCCGGAGGCCGTCAGCTCGGTACTGGTGCACATGGATACCGACGGAACTCAGAAGCCGATCTACTACACCAGCAAAATACTCCATGACGCGGAGACCAGGTATTCAAAAACTGAGAAGATCATCTTCGCTCTGGTGGTCTCTACTCAGCGCCTCCGGCCTTATTTTCAAGCTCATCCCATCGTGGTGCTTACGGATCAGCCCCTGCGAGCTATCCTGTCTCGCCCCGACACCTCCGGCCGGCTGGCTAAATGGGCCATCAAGTTAGGCGAGTTCGATCTGTCCATCCGACCGAGGTCAGCCATGAAGTCTCAGGTGTTGGCGGACTTCCTAGTCGAATGTTCCTGGACCAAGAAGGACATGGAGGAGGCGCAACCGGAGGAGTTTGGGGAACCCCCCTCATCAGGGGAGGTGGAGGATTGGATCCTGCATGTGGACGGAGCGGCAAACTCCCAAGGGAGCGGTGCCGGGCTCATCCTTGCAAGCCCGGAGGGAGATGTAGTGGAGTACGCCCTCAGATTCCAGTTCCCGGCGACCAATAATCAGGCGGAGTACGAAGCCCTGCTGGCGGGGTTGAGACTAGCCAAGGAATTGGGCGCGGGGCGCTTGAGGGCCTTTACCGACTCTCAACTCATTTCTGGGCAAATTACTGGTGAATACGAGGCTAGGGACCCGGTCATGTCCCGTTACCTGAGCAAGGTGCAGTCCCAGGCGTCTCATTTTTCTTACTTCCGTGTCAGCTATATCCCCAGGGCAGAGAATGCCAGAGCTGACTCCCTGTCCCGCTTGGCCACTTCGGTCGATGGGGCGTTAGGGAGGACATACGTGGAGCATCTACCAGCCCCAAGCATTGAGACCGCGGAAGAAGTGTTGCCAGTGGAGCCGGAGCCCTCCTGGATGGATGCCTACATCCGATACTTAACCGACGGTACCCTCCCGGGGGACCCAGCGGAGGCCAAACAGCTTAAGCGAAGGGCCCCGAGATTCTTGATGATGGACGGGAAGCTTTATCGAAGATCATTCTCATATCCGGTCCTTAGGTGTGTAGGGCCATCGGAGTCGGATTATATCCTTAGGGAGATCCATGAAGGCATATGCGGGAGTCATCTGGGGGGCAGAGCCCTGGCTTACAAGGCTCTGCGCCAAGGGTACTTCTGGCTGACGATGAAGGAGGACGCGGCCGAGCTTGTCAAGAAGTGTGATATCTGCCAACGTCATGCCAATATCCAGCGACAACCGACGTCTAACCTGACCCCCGTGATGGCGCCTTGGCCCTTTGCCCAGTGGGGCATGGATATCTTGGGTCCATTTCCCCCGGCTTCCGGGCAGCGAAAGTTCCTCTTGGTGGCGGTGGACCACTTCACCAAGTGGGTCGAAGCTGAGGCTTTGGCCAAGATTACCGAGAGCAAAGTAAGATCTTTTTTCTGGAAGTCAATCATATGTCGGTTTGGCCTGCCACGCACACTGGTCACCGATAATGGCCGTCAGTTTGATAATGCACCTTTTCGGGAGTTCTGCTCCGAGCTGGGAATTTTTCAAAGATTTACTTCCGTCGGACATCCTCAAACCAACGGGGCGGCTGAAGTGACCAACCGAATATTCTCCAAGGACTGAAGTCTCGGCTGGACGGTTGCAAGGGACGTTGGGTAGAGGAGCTCCCCAACGTGCTATGGGCCTATCACACGACGCCTCGAGCCCCCACTGGGGAGACGCCATTCAGCCTAGTTTTTGGCTCAGAAGCTGTTATCCCGTGGAGATCGGAGCACCTAGCCCTCGAGTGGAGGCTTACAGTGAAGAAGGTAATTCTGACCAACTGAGAGCCAACCTCGACCTGGTGGAGGAAATGCGGGGCAGGGCGCGGCTTCGAATGGCAACCTACCGGCAACGGGCCGCGAAGTACTACAACGCGCGTGTGCGCCCTCGAACGTTCCTACCAGGAGACCTAGTTCTCCGGCGGGCCGAGGTCTCAAAGCCAACTGAAGGAGGTAAGCTAGCCCCTAACTGGGAAGGACCCTACCGGATCACCGAGACGCTGCACCACGGAGCTTATAAAATCGAAGGACTTGATGGGACGCCACTTCCCAGGACGTGGAATGCGGATAACCTCCGCCGGTATTATCAGTAATGTATCCATTTTTTCATGTTAAGCATGTCTCCGTGTTTGCTTGGGGTATTCATCCCTTATTCAATGCTAACAAGATTCAATTTTAGTTATCTAAATCTTCTCAAAGCCCTGCACCAGCCAGGCATAAGCCCAGTGTACCACTGGCAGAGCGGTGTACCACCGGCTCTCAACAACAAAAGCCCGGCACTCGTCGGCACTCAAAGCCCTGCACCAGCCAGGCATAAGCCCAGTGTACCACTGGCAGAGCGGTGTACCACCGGCTCTCAACAACAAAAGCCCGGCACTCGTCGGCACTCAAAGCCCTGCACCAGCCAGGCATAAGCCCAGTGTACCACTGGCAGAGCGGTGTACCACCGGCTCTCAACAACAAAAGCCCGGCACTCGTCGGCACTCAAAGCCCTGCACCAGCCAGGCATAAGCCCAGTGTACCACTGGCAGAGCGGTGTACCACCGGCTCTCAACAACAAAAGCCCGGCACTCGTCGGCACTCAAAGCCCTGCACCAGCCAGGCATAAGCCCAGTGTACCACTGGCAGAGCGGTGTACCACCGGCTCTCAACAACAAAAGCCCGGCACTCGTCGGCACTCAAAGCCCTGCACCAGCCAGGCATAAGCCCAGTGTACCACTGGCAGAGCGGTGTACCACCGGCTCTCAACAACAAAAGCCCGGCACTCGTCGGCACTCAAAGCCCTGCACCAGCCAGGCATAAGCCCAGTGTACCACTGGCAGAGCGGTGTACCACCGGCTCTCAACAACAAAAGCCCGGCACTCGTCGGCACTCAAAGCCCTGCACCAGCCAGGCATAAGCCCAGTGTACCACTGGCAGAGCGGTGTAGCCCGGCACTCAACCAGCCAGGCATAAGCCCAGTGTACCACTGGCAGAGCGGTGCACCGGCTCTCAAAAGCCCGGCACACTCAAAGCCCTGCACCAGCCAGGCATAAGCCCAGTGTACCACTGGCAGAGCGGTGTACCACCGGCTCTCAACAACAAAAGCCCGGCACTTCGTCGGCACTCAAAGCCCTGCACCAGCCAGGCATAAGCCCAGTGTACCACTGGCAGAGCGGTGTACCACCGGCTCTCAACAACAAAAGCCCGGCACTCGTCGGCACTCAAAGCCCTGCACCAGCCAGGCATAAGCCCAGTGTACCACTGGCAGAGCGGTGTACCACCGGCTCTCAACAACAAAAGCCCGGCACTTCGTCGGCACTCAAAGCCCTGCACCAGCCAGGCATAAGCCCAGTGTACCACTGGCAGAGCGGTGTACCACCGGCTCTCAACAACAAAAGCCCGGCACTCGTCGGCACTCAAAGCCCTGCACCAGCCAGGCATAAGCCCAGTGTACCACTGGCAGAGCGGTGTACCACCGGCTCTCAACAACAAAAGCCCGGCACTCGTCGGCACTCAAAGCCCTGCACCAGCCAGGCATAAGCCCAGTGTACCACTGGCAGAGCGGTGTACCACCGGCTCTCAACAACAAAAGCCCGGCACTCGTCGGCACTCAAAGCCCTGCACCAGCCAGGCATAAGCCCAGTGTACCACTGGCAGAGCGGTGTACCACCGGCTCTCAACAACAAAAGCCCGGCACTCGTCGGCACTCAAAGCCCTGCACCAGCCAGGCATAAAGCACCAGTGTACGGCACTGGCAAAGAGGCATAAGCCCAGTGTACCACTGGCAGAGCCACCGGCTCTCAACAACAAAAGCCCGGCACTTCGTCGGCACTCAAAGCCCTGCACCAGCCAGGCATAAGCCCAGTGTACCACTGGCAGAGCGGTGTACCACCGGCTCTCAACAACAAAAGCCCGGCACGTCGGCACTCAAAGCCCTCAAAGCCCACCACTTCGTCGGCACTCAAAGCCCTGCACCAGCCAGGCATAAGCCCAGTGTACCACTGGCAGAGCGGTGTACCACCGGCTCTCAACAACAAAAGCCCGGCACTCGTCGGCACTCAAAGCCCTGCACCAGCCAGGCATAAGCCCAGTGTACCACTGGCAGAGCGGTGTACCACCGGCTCTCAACAACAAAAGCCCGGCACTCGTCGGCACTCAAAGCCCTGCACCAGCCAGGCATAAGCCCAGTGTACCACTGGCAGAGCGGTGTACCACCGGCTCTCAACAACAAAAGCCCGGCACTTCGTCGGCACTCAAAGCCCTGCACCAGCCA
The DNA here is from genome assembly GCA_900491605.1 of Calamus simplicifolius. Classification (NCBI taxonomy): domain Eukaryota; kingdom Viridiplantae; phylum Streptophyta; class Magnoliopsida; order Arecales; family Arecaceae; genus Calamus; species Calamus simplicifolius. The sequence goes on from UESW01002438.1 coordinate 219,800, forward strand.
GGCATAAGCCCAGTGTACCACTGGCAGAGCGGTGTACCACCGGCTCTCAACAACAAAAGCCCGGCACTCGTCGGCACTCAAAGCCCTGCACCAGCCAGGCATAAGCCCAGTGTACCACTGGCAGAGCGGTGTACCACCGGCTCTCAACAACAAAAGCCCGGCACTCGTCGGCACTCAAAGCCCTGCACCAGCCAGGCATAAGCCCAGTGTACCACTGGCAGAGCGGTGTACCACCGGCTCTCAACAACAAAAGCCCGGCACTCCGTCGGCACCAAGCCCTACCAGCCAGGCATAAGCCCAGTGTACCACTGGCAGAGCACCGGCAGCAAAAGCCCGGCACATTCAAATGTGTGCCATATCAACAACAAAGTCAGTGCAATCGTCGAGAAAGGTACTTTCATTAATAGAAGGGATTACAAAACCCCGACATAGTCGGGCTTACAAAAAAAAAAAAGAAAAAAGAAAGGCAGCAAAGTAACGGGTGCGAGTTCAGGGCTCCGCCGGTGCGGGTTCGTCATCGGAAGGGGACGGGTCCGACGATGGCTCTGGCTCAACCTCCAGGGCGCGAGGGAAATCTAGGTCCTTGGCCACTTTTTCTTTGGCATACTGGAATCCGTCGAGGAACGCGGCGGCTGAAGCTTCGGCTAGGTCGTCTGTGTAACGCTCAGACGACCTGTACTCTTCGACAAGCCTAGCAGCTCGAGTTTTTTCTGCGGCTAAGGCTTCCGCGCGTCCCTCTCGGTTTCTCTGGCGCGACCTAACTCCTCCTTATGCCGGCCAGCCTCTTCTTTTGCCGCTTCGGCCTCTGCTCTCGCCGCTCTAGCCTCCTCCGACGCCGCTCCCGCCCGTTCCTCTGCCTCCCGAAGAGCCTCGGTTAGCTCCGAGATATGAATGTCCTCGCCATAACCGCGCTCTCGGATTCCATCATCTGGGAGATCGCCGCGCGCGCGCGGTTGGCCTCGATCTCCGCTTTGCCCTCGGCGGCTCTTACCTCGCTGGCGCAGGACTCTTTGATCTCCCCCAGTGCCTTCTCTGCTGCTCTGCGCGATCCTGCATCTCCCGGAGAAGGTTCTTCTCCCCGCGGATCACTTCCCTAGCGGCCTTTAGGGAATGCACAATCTGCGCGCACAAGCCTCAAGTCAGCAAAATATGTATACATGAACAATAAGAGGATAAAGGGCAAAAAGGTCGCCTACCCTGAACGCAGCGGCATAAGATTCCCTGAAAAATTCGCCTGTCTTCTGACGACCGAGGCCTTCGGTGATCCTAGGATCCAGAACCGAGCCCAGGACCCGCTCGGCCAAATAGCCATCACCCAGGAAGTCCAGGGGCGACCTGGATGCGTCCCCACTTCCCTCTGCCGCCTCTGACCTCC